>CAJQZN010040329.1:0-21413 GCA_907164685.1 Colias eurytheme
GGTTACATTTATTTCGTGTTTATTTGTATGATTTTTCCTTATTCTTAGTTTATTCTTTGCATAAAATGTTATAACTCGTTTATTTGTACGGCTGTTAATCTATATGAACATTGAACAATAAGACATAAAACTTTAAACACATTTATTTCCTTTATACTGCTAAAGTTACTTTACAAATAAAACTATAACCTCTATTCCTCTCCCTTAGCGACTCGATCTCCGCGTGCAGCCCGCTCAGCATCTGCCGGTGTTGCTCCTGGAGGAAGCGCACGCTGTGCTCGAGGTGCGCGATCCGAGCGGTCGCATCCCCGCTGCCGATGTAGAAGCCGCTGCTTGACGGCTCTGGTGGGGACTTCTTTATCTGGAATGGGTGGGTTATAGTATTGTATTCTGTGGTAGTATTAAATGGTATATTGGTGCATTCTTTTTTAGGTACAAATTGCTTTGTTCATAAGGTAAATATTGTGATTTCTAGCATACTTTTCATGTACGCCGAGATGCATACAATACACAAAAAATTTTTTAACATTAATACGACAGAGTTTATTTGCAATTATGATAAAAATGCAAAATATCGTCTAGATTCATTAATGTGGGTAATGAAAGATTGAAATATAATAAGAAGGTAAAATTATAATGATAACCGAAGAATTATTTATTGTTATTGTTTGTACATTCACACCGTAATTAGTTGAGATTTAATTGCCAAGAAGCTATAAAACGCAACACAAGGAACTCCCAGTTTAGACTGCATTAACTATTTGCTAACTCTATCGCAATCTCTGACTCACGATTGTCCTTTGTTTTGATATGACCTATACCTACCAGTTTAATCCGTAGTACTAGAGAGATTCTATTGTTTATTTCTTATTACTTATTTATTGTTGTTGGTTATAAATATAATTTAATTGCCCGTTTAAATTAAATTCTATTATAATAATACCTAGCTACAGAATTATATTTAAAAATGATTATTAAAAACGATGATGTTGTCTATTATATTGTGTTATTCTTTTTTAAGACTATAAAAATGTAATTTAAATATGCTGTAAAAAAAACTTACGCATCTAGCTACTTATCTATATATTACGTTTTATATTAATTTAATAATAATTGTAAGCATTTTTTATTTATTTTCTTGTAGTTACGCTTGTTTGAAAACAAAACATTAAATCCTTAAAAAATAAATAAAATTAAGTAATCACATTTTATTATCAAGATTTAAAATGTAGCGAAAAATAAATATAAATACGTAAACGAAACCTTAAAAATTATATTTGAAGGTTTGCGTGCAAACGTTATCAGCGCACAAAGCTCCTTTGTTAGAAAATCGCATATGACTTTACCTGAAGGGAGGCGAACGGTCCAGGCACTAGTACCTTCGAAGCCATAACTGCACTTTACGCGCTTGCACCGGCTATACGAGCAACACACGCGCGTCCACGGCGAGAATGATCAGACATTTGCGAGCAAAATAAACGACGGCCTTGTCTACGCGTAATAATTAAAAATATCCACAAAAACACAAATAAATTGACTTCTCGTCAACCAGTGTATAATTGAGGTAGTGTCGGTCTTCGACCTTCGGCCCTGAACTTGCGATTGGAATTGACTGGATTGCACTTTGTGGTTCTGACGGGGTTTTTCTGAGTGTAAGGGTGTTATGGGGTTTTTGGTACGGAGCTGCCGGTGGTCTGGCAGGTGCAGGGCGCGGTGCGGGGGCGGGGGCGAGGGGAGGCAGCGTATCGATCGCGCCGCCGCACGTAGGTCCCACGTAATGCTGACTCACGGGATTGTCACTTTGTGGCGCATTGCCAACAGCACTGATCGCGTCAACTAGGTAATTGCTTAATTTCAAAGGCACTTATTAATACGATTTTCTCTTCCGAGACTGTGTGGCGTCATTGTTTGCCAATTTTTTTTTCTTGTAGAATGATATGGATGGGTATTGGCAGCGCCACTGAAGGATCTGATAGTCAGTTGGATTTTACAGCTATATTATAAACCATGTAAACATTAATCTATGTATCAAGTTGATAACAATAGAATAAAATTGTTATAACGTTTTTCCTAGGTTTTTTCCAGGGTAAACTTATAGTAATAAATTCCAGTTTTAGAATGAACTTATACAAACTATTTTTATGACGGAATATATCTTTAAAATAATATTGTCAATAGTAGTCAGTAGCACCAACGTAACTCGTAAGCAAGACGGATAAACAGTCAATAGGCTACGTTGCATTATTAAATTATCATTATATTATTTTTCCTATGCCATATCAAATAGATACGATACTTCATACTTCCTTGATATCTCTTTCTCTCCCCTCATACGATGCATGTCAAAGCATTGCTTTAAATTCTACATATACTTTTAGTATAAAATTGTTATAAACAAAGAATAAAAGTAAACATGCTAAAAATTGAGTTAACTATAAATTTAATTAATAATAATTCATGAAATGTTTTAAACGCGATGGTTTTCAAACAATGCACTATTTCCAGGCACGCTCGATAGCATAGATAGAATCTAAGTAAAGTAGGCCAAACATTGTTTGTATACCTACACACTAATTACAGGCCACACGACTGTCGCTGATGGCCCTTAAAAATAAAACATGCATTGATGTAAAGCTCGGAAAAAATGCCACAATTAAATTCTATACAATTTATCCAGCCAACGTAATTATGAGGTTTACCACGATGAAGTTACACGTGTTATTAAGCTGTATTAAATTACATTTCATTCAGGCACACTTCAGGCAGTCACACAGGCAGTCTTTAATGTTAATACCGTGTGTGTATGATAATAATTACATTTTATAAAATACTAGTTGCGCTCCGCGGTTTCACCTGCGTGGCTCCCGCTCCTGTTGGTCTTAGCGTGATGATATATTATGCCTTCCTCGATGAATGGGCTATCAAACACCGAAATAATTTTTCAAATCGGACCTGTAGTTCCTGAGAAAGCGCATTCAAACAAACAAACAGACTCTTCAGCTTTATAATATTAAGTATAGATAGAAAAGCGCATATGAATTTAAAAGACTGGGTTTTATTTTGTTAAGCAAATAAATAGGTGATATATATAGTGTTTATACTCAAAAGACCCAGAAGTTTATGGGTATTGGAATACCCATAAACTTCTATAAGGAACAGTCTAAAATAAAACCAAATAACTTCCCGAAGCAGCATCTTGCCAACTATGGCGCCACGGTGGATCATCATAAGTTATCACTTTATTCCGGGATAAACTTGAGCAGAGTGCTATTTATGATCTTAAAATATTTATTTGTGTTATATAAGGATGCCAAGATTTTATATTTAAAAGAGTTGCATTAAACTTAAAGGATTTAATCATATTAAAATAATAATCCACACAACACAACATATTTTCTTATAGGAATTATATTACAGCATGTTTTGCGTGGTGTTTTTCGCGAATAGAATAATAAAAATATGCTATCAAGATTTGGTAAATAACCAAATATAATAGTCGTCTAAAAATAAGTCCATTGTTATTTTTTGAAGTGAAACTTGATCGCATCATGGGAATACCGTCACGTCACGTAAGGTGACGATTTTGGTATCTTTGAATCTTGCCAAAGAAGTTTCACTTCTGACACGTGTGCTCGGCACACAGACACAAACGCTCTTTTTTTGTTAATCATATATTCATCAATTATCTTCTCACCAGTCAACCGTAATACATATAATATTTGAACAATCGGAATGTACGATGGGAATGGATTACAAAGCGGCTATAAATATTACTCAATTCACGAAAACTTGCATTTCCTATGAACACTATAAACACTTTCTAGGATCCTCATATTTAATACAACTTGTTTTAATGTACTTGTAATTAATTTTATACGTATTTACTTTGTGGAAAACATTATATTATTATTTAAACTCTATATTTCTCTACATAATATTATAACTTCTAAATAATTTTATCATTCTACACATACCTATATCACAAATACACTAAGTAATATAAGTTACTAAAGCTTTTGAACTTCATATTTCCCTCACTATTTGTCACAAATATAAAAGTAGGTACCTTGCTTTCATCATACTCTTCAGCAGTGTCATTAGTGATGGTCAAAATCGCTGTTCGGCTCCATTGTGGGAAATGTCTCGATAACGGCAAGTGTGGCAGCGATGGCGCTCCCATGCCTGGCACCGGCTGACTGCATAACATCGTGCTGCAAGTGACCTTCACATTTCAATAAAACTTTTTAAAAGTTTACTCAGTCGCACCCTTATCAGTTGTATCGTTTATACCTAATGCTTTTTTGGTATAATATTTGTTCGGATTATGTTTCTTTTGGCATAAATTTAAACATTATAATTGATTTTTTTTAGAATAGGTACTTAAGTAATTTCTCCTCAATTATGATCAATTTTTAGGTTGATATCTTAGTAGATATTTAAAATAAATTTGATTAACCTGTTTTTGTTTGTAACATCAACGTTGATTGTTGATTTAATGGTTGCTTAGCAACGCAACGTTTAGTAGCAGCCGCTTCAATCTAAATTCTTTAACAACAATGGAAAAACTCAATTAATTTAATAATTGTGTGCGATCAATGTGTAACGATGCATAACTAAATGCGTATTGCATAAAATAAGTAGTGAAGTATTGAAAATATTTTTTTAAAAGCATTAATTATTTATCATTTAATAATTATAATCTTGCGTGTCTGTATTTATAAAATATTTTTAAACGTTTCTTTTCAATATTTTTTTTTTATTAAAAAATAATGTGTCAAATTCAAATTGTGTTTTGTTTGAGATTTTAATTATAAATAGTGACTTTTCGTCAGGCTGGAATTTTTTCCTGGATAATATAATTTTTCTATTATTTACGCTTTCAAAGAAATGGAGACGTGCATTAGAGGATTTTCTTTTATGCCCGAAAAAATTGAAACTTCAAATTTACAGGTAACGCGGCTAACGCCGTTAATTGTTTTAAAAATATAACTACGTATTATATGTTAAGGCTTTTTTGAAAATAAAGCTAATTAACACTTTTAACGCGAGCGCGTTACGCTTTCTTCTCCTTGGTACCTATATAAGGAAATTATATGACTGAAAATAACTGAGTAGAATGGATATGTGGTGGCCATTTCAAAATGATAAATGTTCATTCATACTTAAAGTGCTAACAGACCAATATAATATTGTAAAAATTCAATAACTAATACCATTATTGGTTTCACTACATGTTGTTGTGGTTACATTTAATTATATTTAATTTAATTATTTTCCAATCGTTTTCAGTATGTAGATAGTGAAGCTTTGGAACATACCTGGAAGCTGAGTAGGCGGGAAAGAGCAAAACAACAGGAACAGAAAATTTGGGAGGAATTTGTCAATGAACAAGATGTGGTTACTAAGATTTGTAAAGGTATAATAATAATACATCTAGCCAGCTTTCTTTCACAGTAAATCTTAGCTAGGTAGCTCTTGTAGGCAAATATCCTATGTTTTAAGTACCTACAAATATAGAGATGCATTCAAAAATGATCATTCACTTATATAGAAATGGAATATTCAAACCTAGAACTTTGGATAAATAAAACAATATTTAATCAATTAATTATTTGTAATGCTTTATGCGAAGACAAAATATGCTTTAAATAAAATAAATTGAAAGGAAATCAATTTATTTACACTTGGAACTAGATTGATACATATTCTTAAGACTGTCTTAAATACATAAGAGAATTAGTGTTCAAAATATGTAGTTATCAGAAAGCATTATTATTACTAAATAATATATTGTTTATATTGTTTTTCATACTGTTCATAATTTTTTTCAGATGATCCTTACCAATTTATTGATCAGCTCTCCGAGGAGAAAATAAAGGAGCTCCTCGAGATTGAACTGCAAAAGATGAGGAAAGAAAAGGAAGAGGAAGTTGTTGAGGTATTATTAAAAAAATTCTCGCTTAATTATCTTATACAAGTTTATTTCCTTATTTCTTACTTGCTTGTGATTGAAAGTACATAGATACATATTAGTTCACATAACAAGATATTCATCATCGAGTCTTTGATATCCTCATTCTCCATTCTCTTCCTGACAAAAGCATATTTATTATTATACTAGCAGTCCGCTCCGGCTTCGCCCGTGGTACATGTTTATGTTTTCTTTCCATAAGAACCATACTCGTTCTTCAAAGAATATTATAAAAAAAGAATTATCGAAGTCGGTCCACTCGTTCACGAAGCCGAAGCCAGGGCGGACCGCTAGTATATCTATACTAATATTATAAAGCTGAAGAGTTTGTTTATTTGTTTGTTTGAACGCACTAATCTCGGGAACTACTGGTCCGATTTGAAAATTCTTTCGGTGTTAGATAGCCCATTTATCGAGGAAGGTTATAGGCTATATTTCATCACGCTACGGGCAACAGGAGTGGAGCCACGGGGGTGAAACCGCGGGGAGCAGCTAGTCATAAATAAAATGATTCAATTCCAATAATATTAATTTTTATATTCTATATCACTTATATGTAACACTTAAAAGTTATAAAACCATAAATAACTTCCAGGTTCAAGAGGTAATAGTTCTAACTGAAGATAAGCAAGAAAACGAAGCGAGTGATAACCATCATGTGGTCTTTGTAGAGGAGAAACAGAGGGAAGACGGTGAAATGTTTCGCATCTTTGATGACCAGAAGGAAGATGATGTTTCAGGTGATATGATCATGTATTGCTATAACATGTTTTAAACCAAGTTTAAAAAGGAAAATATTTTATTTTTAATTTATATTCTTGTAAAACAAATTGTTGTTGTTTTTTTCGACTTATTAGACATAGGTAATGCAGATTACTCATCATTTCTTTGTGTAACTATTCTATAATCTATTATTAAGCTTTTTAAAACGCAACAAGTCAATAACTGCGTTAAAAACAACCGACTTCAAACTTGCACTTGCAACATTTACAAATACAGACAAAAATGCTCATAAAATAAAAACTACTGGGCCTATCCGAATAAAATTTTTATGGGACCAATTCGACACCATCCCGCATCGAACAAAAAAAGAATCACGTACGGAGTAATTGGTGTACATACATTTTTTTTTTTTTTTTTTTTTTTTTTTCCCGTTTAATCTGCAATCAGTCGCAAGACTATAAGCAGATGTGTTGCCTGCGCGAGATTATGTAGACGACGAGACCAGCGTCTCGTCTGTCTTCTAGAAAACATCCTTCCTTTTCAGCCTTTTGGTCATAGGGGAAGGTTTTACGAGTTCATGGGCAAGGGGGTTGGGGTGACGCGACAGGCGGTCGGCATATCTATTTTTAAATTTGTCAATTTCAGCTTGAACGGTCGGTACATTCAGATATTCATGGATCTCCACATTTCTGGTAAACCAGGGGGCGCTCGTGATGGTACGCAGTATGTGATTCTGGATACGTTGAATGCACATAATGTTACTTTTACTGGCAGTTCCCCACAATGGGACACCATAGGTCCAGATAGGTTTTAAAACGGTGTTGTAGATTAACAGTTTATTATCCACAGACAGGACAGAGTTTCTTCCCATTAGCCAGTACAGGTTGCGAAACTTAAAATTTATTTCGTCTCGTTTCTTTTTGATGTGGGTGGCCCAGGTGAGTCTTCGGTCTAGGTTGAAGCCCAAGTATTTAACATGCTCGCTATCCGTCAGCACATCATCACCAAATTTGACTGGGGGGCAGTTGCCTCTCCTTAAGGTGAATGTAATGTGGTGTGATTTCTGAGCACTTGCACGGATGCGCCACTTCCTCATCCATTCGCAGGTAGCATCCAGTAATCGTTGAAGCTTATTACTTGCCACTATTGGAATATCATCTCTAACAAGGTAGGCTACATCATCAGCATAAGTTGCAACGGTTACGTCACTAGCTACTGGTAGGTCAGCAGTAAATAAGTTGTAAAGAACAGGGCCGAGAACAGAGCCTTGTGGAACGCCGGCATGTATTTGGCGAAGTGAGGATCTATCATCTCTCTGTTTCACTCGAAAGAGTCTCCCTTCGAGGTAGGACTGGATGATAGGAAAAAGAGAGTGAGGTAGTTTATCTTTCACTTTGCATAGTAAGCCCTTGTGCCACACTCTGTCGAACGCTTGTTGGACATCCAGAAAAGCCGCCGAGCAGTATTGGTTCATTTCAAAGCAGCGTCTGATCTCTTGGTGGACCCGGTGCATCTGCTCTATGGTGGAGTGCTGCTTTCGAAATCCAAATTGATGACTAGGAACAAGATCACAGTTGTCCATATGCTCCATCAAGCGTACTACGAATATCTTCTCCCATAGTTTCGAGAGAACCGGTGTCAGGCTAATGGGACGGTACGAAGCAGCCTCATGGGGAGATTTTCCAGGTTTGTGGATCATGATGATTTCCGAAATTTTCCATATCTTCGGAAAATACGACAATCTGAGAATCGCATTGAATAGGGAAGCAAGAAATGTTATGCACTTGCGAGGTAAGTTTTTTAAATGTTTCGGAGTGATCAAATCAAAACCAGGAGCCTTGTTGGAATTCAGTCTTCTTATTTCGCGAGCGATTTCTTTTGGTGATGCGGGTTTAAGTGGTAAGCAGAGCTGAAGATCCTGACTGAGTATGTCGATCACATCAGGTTCGTCGCTACCATCATTCGGCTTGAAGACATTCTCTAGATGATTTGCAAATGCTTCTGCTTTTTCAGCGTCGGTTCGCGCCCATGAATTTGAGGACTTGATGGGATGCAGATGTTCTTGTGGCCTTTTATTGGTTTTAATAGCTTTCCAGAGCGAAGCATCTCCTTTTCCTTGCGGTGACATTCTTTCTATAGTATTGCGAAAGCTGGAGTTTGCAGAATCTAGTAAAAGCTGCTTTAATTGTTTTGCAGATTTATTAAAGGCAGTCTTATCGGTTGGATGGTGAGATTGCTGCCAGATACGTCGTAATCGCCTTTTCTCTAAGATTTTTGTCTTGATGACTGTAGATTGGGATGCCGTCAATGGGGGATATGTTATGCAAGGTGAGTTTTTCCATGAAGAGACCTGGATCAGATTTGTAAAGGACTCACAAGCGTTGTCAACATCTTCTGGGGTCTTCATGGAAATGTTAAGTTTAATGTTTTCCTCCAAGAAGCTACGAAACCCTTGCCAGTCAGTTTTATGATTATACAAGGCATCTGTCTGCTCGACGTGAATGACAGAAGTACTCAAGGTAAGAATAACCGGTGTATGATCGGATGAACCATCCAGACTTGATTCCACAGAGGTGTAAAGATGGCTGACTCCCTTCGTTACGAAAAAGTCTAGGAGGTCAGGGGACTTGTTGCGATCAGCTGGCCAGCTTGTCGGTTCACCGGTAGATATGGGAGTAAGATGGTGAGTATCGAGACAGCTTTTAAGAGATCGGCCTCGTGGTAAAGAAATGCGGGAGCCCCAATATGTATGCTTAGCATTCCAGTCCCCTCCAGATATGAATTTGTTGCCTAGTCGGCAAAAGTAGTTCTCAAACATTTGTGGGGTGATTGTATGTTTGGGTGGGCAGTATATCGCGGACAGTGTAATGTCACCCGCTCGATCATGTAGTTTAATATTGGTAGCTTGAATATGCTGTGTTGCATAGTTCTCTAGTACAGTGTGCTTAAGATTTGATCTAATGATTATGGCAGTGCCTGCATGCGCTTTTCCACTAACGGGATGAGGAGTGAAATAAATATTGAAACCCTTTAGTCGATAGGAACTGGTTTTGGTGGCATGAGACTCGGAAATCAAGACTATGTCGAGTTTGTTACTATGGATCACTTCCTCAAGTTCGTGAATGTTCGGCGATAATCCGTTGATGTTACAGGTTGCAATACGTAGGGGAACTATGAATGTGATTTCGAGACGATGGAGGTCAATAGGTTAAGAAGGGTACCTATTTGCTGAATGAGTTGGTCTATCTTTTCAGATTGCTTTATAAGAAGTTGTTCAATACGACTTTGTTGAGAGTTCTTTTCATTTTTTGAATTTTTCAGGTCATCGTCAGTCTTGTGTCTGTTTGCAGTGACATCCGAGTAGCTGCAATTGTCACGCAGTTTAGTAGAATGAGGTGGTATAACTGTCGTTCTATAGTGTTCTTGTGTAGGTTTGATTTCTATTTTCTCCTTCATTGGCTCGCAAGGAGTATTATATCTTCGGTTTGCCTTTCTGGATGAGATTTCCAGGTAAACTTGACAGCCTTTATAATTCGCTGGATGGTCGCACGAGCATAGAGCACATTTAGCTGGGGTGTTGCGGTCCTTTTTTGGACAGTCTGCAGTTTTGTGACCTTCTCCACATTTGACACATCTATAGGGCCTCATGCAGTTGTTCTTCGAGTGGCCATATTGCTGACAACGATAGCACTGAACAATTTTTGTTGATTTGCGAGGATCTTCTATTGTAACTCGTTGGTGGTAGATATATTCAATATCTTTTACAGCTTTATTATTATCACTAGGTTCTAAATTAACAAAGAATGTAAAAGAAGGCGACTTGTCTGGACCGAAGCGGGCATTAATAATTTCACCACGGACTTTGTTTCCTGTAGCTTCTATCGCATCGATTATTTCTTTGTGAGGTGTCGAATAGTGAAGCTTCTTTATAACAATGCGATACGCCTTCTTTTCTTTTGGTGTAAATGTGTGACCTATTAATCCCTTAGCCCTAATTATTGATATAACATAACTCTTATACGTGTCTGAGCATTCCACAAGAACTCGGAGCAAATTTTTATTTATTATTCTTATTTTAAAGAGTTTCGGATCGCAAACCGATTCAATTAATTTTGATAATTCATTTACATCTTCTATTCCATACAGGACAATAGGAGGAGGTTTGTTTTTACCTAGATAAGAAGTGTTATTATTTTCACTTTCAGGTTGATCTATTGGGAGAGATGTAAATCTATTAGATACTGCCACAGATGTGGGATTCGGTGGAGATTCGCTTGTTCTCTTACGTTTATAAGAATTAGGTACCCGCTGCCAAGGTGGTGGTGATCTCTGCTTGGATTGGTTTACTGTTATTTCTACAGTATCTGCTGCTTTTGGTACCATTTCAGGTTTGGTCATATCGCTCAGAGATGCTGAGCGTGGTCTATTGAAAAGTCCTGGGTGAAAAACTTGTTGGGTTAGATTTTTTTGATTTGTTCTGGTTGAAGAATTTAGGGTAGGTTCGCTCATTTTTGTTCCCACGAGTAGGGTCGAATTATACGGTCGCTTACAGGGTGACGCCCATTCCTGTAAGAAGGCGCAATTCAACGATGTTAGCCTGTCACATCGAGGTTGGTGCTAAAAACTGGAGTCCCTCCAGCCATTCATCCCATCGGCACAGTCCACACCTTAGGATTGGGGTAATTATTTTAAAGAGATTTTCTTTCTCGTGGCACAGACAATGAAGCCCAGGCCCCCAGCCTCACGAAACATGACCATAAAGACCGGGTTGTTGAGGTCATTTCCTACCATCAACAAAGACAAGCTGATTAGGCTTGTTGGTTCGGGTTAATTCCCGCCGCCCAAAACTCGGCGTTGTTGCTCATTTGGCACCACCCAGGGGACACGTGTAGGGTGGGTCTTGAATGGACAAGGTGGTATGTCCTACGGACGCGAGCAACATTGTCCCCCAGTGGTGTACATACATAAAAAAAAAAAAAAAAACATACCGGCCGAATTGATAACCTCCTCCTTTTTTTTGAAGTCGGTTAAAAAAAATAATTCCCTTAATCCGAGTTGCGTTGTATAAAATATTCATTCAAATTAACACCTTAATTCGTAGCAGTAAAGTTCACATATAAAAACTCTGCCTAACACCCATAGGCAGAGTTCTACTTCGGGCATTTTTTCAGCATCATTATGATTCTACTGGTACTTATACTTTATAGTATCTCATTTCAGGGCCCGAAGATGAACTTCTCAACGACTCTCTAAGCCCACCGTGTACTGTGCGAGAGAGACAGTCGCCGGTGTCGCGGCAACTGAGCCCGGATAAACTTTCTAGTTAGTATTGTTTTTGTATTTATATCGGTAGTGAGTATGTTTGTTTGTCTGTTGTGTGGAGTGTGTAGATGGTGAAACGATAATGATGAGATTTATAACTAATAAAAGATAAACAGCACAATGGCTGAATTTGTTATGTAAAATATTGCATGCCGATAATTAGACATTGGTCTTTTGTTATTATATATCATAATGTATAAGAACGCCAGAAAGTCTGCAGAATATTTATATGTCTACTTCATTTCTATATTATATTCAATAATAATATTATAAATTAAACACTCGAAACCTTATTCAAATTATTTTATGAAGTTATATGTACAATGATATTATGTAGTTAAACATTCAGAATTATTGACAATAATTGACATTTTATTTTTTTTCATTAAATATTACAATTTTCAGGCTCAAAATCATCTGAAAACGTAACAAACATGATCGAGAGCAGCATCTACTGCGCCAAAGTGCGCGACCTCAGGATGAAGATACAAGCAGAGATGGAGGAGATCATGTACGTTATAATATCCGTACTAATATTATAAATGCGAAAGTAACTCTGTCTGTCTGTCTGTTACTCAATCACGCCTTAACTAATGAACCAATTTGCATGTAATTTGGTATGGAGATATTTTGATACCCGAGAAAGGACATTGGATAGGTTTTATCCCGGAAATCCCACGGGAACGGGAACTATGCGGGTTTTTCTTAGATTGCGCGGGCGATGCCGCGGGTGGAAAGCTAGTATACTATATATGCTTCACTAGCACTACATAGTATAAAACAAAGTCGCTTTCTCTGTCCCTATATCCCTTTGTATGCTTCAATCTTTAATACGCAACGGATGATGCGGGTTTTTTTTAATAAAATTAAAAATGGCTTCTAATTTTCATGTTGGAATTAGGACAAGAGAGAGATAAGACCTGAACATGACTTTTTATCGCGGGGAAATATTTCATTCCCATTGCAAGGTTTATTACGATGCGCCTTTGAATATAAGTTTATAAATTGGGAGAGATGGCGCCATATTAAAATTACTGTTAGTTTTCTTTCAACACCCAAGCAAAGCCGTAATACACTAGTCATATTATTATTACCAGAACGGCATTAGAACAACAAGACATTGTGAATCTGGACCCGGCGGATGTGCCGAAAATGATGAAACGCTCCGTCGAGTTTGCGTCGCGGTTCAACAGGATTCACATGTATCAGTTGCATAGACAGGTTTGCATTAGTATATAAATAATATTATAAGTGAAATTCACTAAATATATATTTATAGTCCTTTCCACCTAAGATGATTTCTGTGACACATCGATTTTTGACACGTGTAGAGATGTCTTTACTGAAATCATATCAATTCTTTCCGATAATCGATAATATTTTATATGGAAATGAAATCGATTTGAATAAAGTACCAAAATTAGTTTTTTCGGCATTTCGCCAACAATCAACCAAGGAAACTTAGCAAACAACAGCAACAAAAAGTCAGAAATAAAAATTAGTAACAATAGCAGAATACCACGTAAAGTATCAGTATAAAAATGCAACTTGTATACAAGGCTGACGCACTCGTACAGACGATTGACTCGATTGACAAACGATCACAAGATGAGCGCCGATTATATGATTTTCCAACTCTATGATTTTTCAACGATCCATTTCATGTACACGAATTGCGTAGGTATTATATTTTTGTGTTATTTTATTTTATTTTTCATTATATTAAACTAAACAATACTGTTTTTGATTTATAAGCTTAAGATGTTTAATTTTTATATTTTTGGTAATAATGCCGACATAAAATAAAAAAATATGCACTAAAATTATTTTGGCGTTTTAAACATAAAATACGTAATTCGGAACACGATGAAGTGTCACAGGAATCATCCTACGTGAAAAGGACTATAGTGAAATCGTAATCGGGAAATGAGTATTCGATGATGGGTTAAACTTATTTAAAAACTTTTGGCTAATACATAACTGCGATGTAAGTATTCGCATTTGTCTAAATAGCTAATCTACCGGTTTTTTTATTTTTTCCAAAACATTCAAATCTATATCTTATACCTATATAAAAATGAATGAATCGCAAAATGTGTTGGTAAGCGCATAACTCGAGAACGGCTGAACCGATTTCGATAATTCTTTTTTTATTATATTCCTTGAAGTACGAGGATGGTTCTTATGTAGAGAAAACGTAAACATGTACCACGGGCGAAGCCGGGGCGGACCGCTAGTACTTATATAAAAATGAAACTCGTTTTCCTCGGTCACGGCATCACGCCTGAACGGGTGGACCGATTTCGATAATTCTTTTTTTATAATATTCCTTGAAGAACGAGGACGGTTCTTATGTAGAGAAAACGTAAACATGTACCACGGGCGAAGCCGGGGCGGACCGCTAGTACTTCGTGAATGAGAAATAATAAGAATAAATTTAATTGCTCTGGCGACGCCCGACCACTCGGCCACCTGTGAGCCCTCGGGCTATATGGCGGAAAGACGCAGGTTCGAATCCCACCTCGTGATTGAATTTTTTCTATTCTTTAAATATGTGTTTCATCTGCCTGTTTGCAGACATTACTATGTGCACTACGATATAACTCATGTTTGTTTGTCTGTCTGTGTGTCTAGATACAAGACATAAAGCGTGTGACGTCACAAGCGCTCCCGTTCGCGCGCCGCACGCACTTCCAGGCGCAGATGGTGCGTGCCGTTTCGTTGCATCATAATGCACTGCATTCTATACAGGTATGTATTGTGAGTTTTTGACGTGACATCGTCTTATAATTCGATAGAGCCGGCTGCACGCACGAAAAAACATGACTCATGCGGCGTTACCTCGCTCTGAGGCGTTCCATGTAAGGCTTGAAGTGCAAGCGAGAGCGCGGAACGAGCGACAAAGAAGCACAATCAGACGTTGTCACGTTCAACTATCGTCAGCTTAAACCGACTTTACAGACAACCAATTTTTTTTTTTAGTTTAATAGCATTTGTATGTATGGTGAATGCTTGACAATTTCTTAATTATTGAAAAGTGAAAGAAAAAAAATTTTGGAAAAAGAGCCTCGAACCTGCGTCATTCTTTATAGCGTGTTGAACATACGGCCAAATCAATTGTTATGGATACGCGTTACTGACATACTAATGTTGCTACTACGACTTTAAGTTAAAGGTTTTCATTTCTGTAAGTCATAAATGCCTGTTTTTTTTTCTTATAAGACAGAAAACAAACATACGCGTTGATTAGTGGCCATTTTACTTTTTTGTACTTTTTTCTATTATTTTTTTGAATACATACTTCTGTTTCGTTTTTATTGACCTGTGCTTATTGTTATTGAACATTATAATATCTTTCTTCTTTTTCTTCCCTAGGTATTCTCAAAGTCGTTTCCACAAACGCGTTGCATACGCGACAGTGGCGCCATGTTACGCGCTCTGACGCAACTGTTGCGTGACGCGTGTGACGCGTGTAAGGAGCTGACGGTGCCTGACGGTCTGGCCGCCGCTAAGGGATTGTTTTATGATGTTAGTATTTGATTTTTATTGAGTAAGTATTTTTTGTGAATTGACATTTTTTTAATTTATCACGGATTGTGAGTGTGTATAGTAGAGCCATTTTAATAGGCAACATTTGACAGTTCAACAAAATTCAACAACGTAACCTAGTAACGACGACATAGAATAAAATGATATTTCGTTTTGTTACAACTGCACATTTGCTTAAATTTTTTCAATTACGATTACATATTTATAATAATAATGACCGATGCAACTAATTTTAAGATTTGATTTTACTGATAAACCATTCTAAACATAATAAACATTTTCTTATTTAAAGAACTGACGTCGCTACAATTTTGTGTCAATAAACCTTTTTTCTTTATAAATACCAGAGACGTTACTCTAAAAATCGAAATCTGACATCTACAATCGAATGCATTGGTTACTTGGGAATAAAAATCATCATAAATTATTGACATGTGTTTCAAGTTCGATTGACAATTGTTTCAAGTCCGTATCGATTAATTCGCTTTAATCGATGTTTTTAAGCAGGTTACCACCCTATGAAGATAAAATTGATAGACGTCAAATGTTGCCTATTAAATTGGCTCAACTATAGTCGTTTTTCAATATGAAGAAATGCATGCAAACATCAATCAATCACAATTTATAAAAGCATTTTATTTTTATTTTGAATTCTTTTTTTATGTAATTATAATGAGTAAAATATTCAACACGACATACCTAAAATTAATACCAACCTCATTTTCTTCCTACTAATTGATGGTCATCGACATATCACATCGGATATAAATAAATAGATTTCAAGTTTCAATAAAATAATGAAGTTTTTACGGAAAATATTTTTATTATAACAATATTCATTTTCAGGCCCTACCAAATGTATGCGACAAGTTGACCAGCGTTCTTGAAGAATACACAACTAAATTATCCGATTATTTGAACAGCACTGAAAATACTGTAAGTATTTACTTTTCTCAACTCACGATTACATTATTTAAAATTAATCTTTCGAGTGTAAAAACAATTATTAAACTAAACACATTTTGAAAATATGCATGCACGAAAGTACACGTGCACAAACAAACACACGCACATTTTTGAAGTGAAACTTCTTTAGGCGCGTTGAGAGTAAAATTTCAAGGTCGCGTCATGGCAATACCGTCACGTCATCACGTCAGGCGATGATTTTATTATCTTTGAATCTTGCCAAAGAAGTTTCACTTCTGACACGTGCGCTTGGCTCATAGGCACTTTTTTATATCTTTCTTCTTTTCTTTACAAGAAATAAAAAAAAACTAATATATCTATTCATATATTTTCAGAGTGCGTCATGTTCGCGGCGATCGACGCGTCGGTCGCGGCGTTTGAAACGCTCGCTTGCGACGTGGTCTAAATCTGGTACTAAATCGTGTAAGCACAACTTAAAATACAATTAGGATCTGTGGTTTTGCCCGCATTGGAATATGTATAAAGTAGAATTTCATCTATCCATAATGTCTCTGTATAATATGCTTGATGTTTTTTTGCAATATTGGCTGTCTATAAGCCTTTTTTAAGATTCATGTTAGCAACGAAACGTTTAAAATTATAAGCGTATTTCTGAGCTGCTGTAGTATTTTGATGTGCTTTTACTTTTGGGGGTAGTTTTACTGGTAAATATATAATTATATAATGTGTTTTATTTGAAGATGTTACAGTTCAGTTTTTCAGCATGTTTATCACAACCCTAATAAAAAAGTGATTTCACATTATTTTTAAAGTGAAACTTTTATTACATCGTCTCAAACTTTTTGGTCTGTGTAGCGCATGTCGCGTGACGGTCGGCTGCCGAGTAGGTATAAAGCAGTGTTCGGAGTCATTATCGTACAAATACGATAATTTTGTGCCTAAGTTTCACTTTTACCGTGGTTTCATAAAACCACACAACATTTTTAATTTGTCATTTTTTTATATATTTTGAAATAGTCGGCGACACAGAAGGGCAGCTGTCGATGTATTCCCTGGACACCATGAGAGCTAACTCCAACGCTAAATCTAGCGTCTCTAAGGATAACCAGTCTGGGTATTTTATTGTATTTTAATCGTATTTTAACACCTTCATCATCATTTATTGTCTATCCCTACTTAATATTATAAATGCGAAAGTAACTCTGTCTGTCTGTTACGCTTTCCCGTTTAAACCTCTCAACCGATTTTGATGAAATTTGGCACAGACAATCTTTAGACTCTGAGAAAGAACATAGGTTGCCTTTTATTGCGAAATATGTACCACGGGCGAAGCCGGGGCGGACCGCTAGTATGTTATAAAAACAATAAAAAATAAAAGATTATAGTGATTATCCTCAACTATTGAAGTAATTAAATGAATTTATTATTGTTATTACTATCAGCGCCTTTATTTATTTGTAAGTTTAAGCTACTATTCACCACGCTAGGCATGATTTGTGGCTTCGTTTCATTCTATGTCTTTATGAACTGAGTCTAATAAAAAAATATAATTATCTCTTGAAAACAAAATTCAAATGATAATTGAACATAATATATCTACCAAATGGATTCTTATGTGTGGTTTATGTTTCATCGTTATCATAATATGTCTTGTTCGCTCATATTAAGTCAAGCCGTTTCAGTGGTACATCGAAGAATCGCGCCAACATGAGCGCTCGTACTAAAGCGTCTACGGAAAAGAGTGTACATGTTTCTAAACGCAAGCGAAGCCCGAGGTAAACATATTATTTATATTCTAAATATACACATAACCTTAAAATGATTTATATTATTATTAATCTGTGTATTTTACAACTAGCTGCGCTTCGCGGTTTCACCCGCGTGGCTCCGCTCCTGTTGGTCTTAGCTTGATGATATAATATATCAGGCTATATTATAGCCTATAGCATCTTTCGATAAATGGGCTATCTAATACTAAAAGAATTTTTCAAATCGGACCAGTAGTTCCTGAGATTAGCGCGTTCAAACAAACAAACAAACTTTTCAGCTTTATAATATTAGTATAGATTTGACTGTTTGAATGAAATATGTCTGTGATAAACAGCTTAACTGATTTTCGTAATAGTTTTTGATACGAAGTCATATTATTTTAAGTGTCACCATTTAATTTGAGTTTTTCTAACATTGTTTATTGAATACAGTAGACAGTGGGATGAATGTAAAATTATATAATACTAGCTGATCCACGCAACTTCGTCTGATCTTAAAAAAATATATTCATCATCAATACAGGTAATCAATACATTACAATTTTGGGACTGGAACGCCTTGCCCGCGTCTGTCTTTCCAGAAACCTATAATCCGGATCTATTCAGGGTAAAAGTGAATAGGCCCTTTCTAGGCAGGCATACCCATTCATAGACTGCATCACTACTTACCATCAGGTAGGATGCAGTCAAATGCCTGGCTATCTTTAATGAAAAAAAAAATACCATCATTAGTTCCTGAGATTAGCGCGTTCAAACAAACAAATTTTTCAATTCAATAATCTTACAAAGGATTTTGGGCAAATAATATATAATTAATTATCATTATTATGTATTATAAATAGGTCCCGTCGACCACTAATGCGAGATCCTCAAGCCGGTCAGGGTCGACCTAAACGTAAGACGGGGAAAGATCTAGATGTACCTACGTTGGTTGAAACTGTTGCTACCGTAAGTATTTACTATGTGTAAAGCTAAAGAATTTGTTACTTCTTTTTAGATTTTTAATTTTTAAGTACAGATGATCACCACTGATGATTGTTATCAACACCTGCACATTTGCTATCAATAAAATTTGCTTGATAAAATAAGACGGGTTGCACTGGGGGAGTGCCGGCAGAAGTGAAAACTTGATTATTAACGTTGAGCATGTTTGATATTTTGGAATGGTATCCGTCTTACGCTTTTTCGATCAGGTCACGTGTCCTGACGCGAGTTTAAGATTTTATACCCAACGCGGCTAAAGAAGTTTTCACTTCAAAAATGCTTTTAAAAAGCGTTGCTATTTAACTCATGATGAGGGAATTGTTAAAACTCCATGTTAATTATTGCGACAAAAAGCTATTGTTCCCTATTACTTCATGGTTTATTTATATATAGAAATAGTAGACAGCTATTTTAAAATTACTATACATTTATGGATATAAAAAGATTTTCTGAAAAACTAATTTCTTCTTACAGTGCACATCAAGCCACATCAGTCGCGAAGCAAGTCCGGGGCCTAGTTTGACGATCAAAGACCTAATCCAGAAGAAAAGTAAAGAAAATTCGCCCAGATCACCTCGGAAGGAACCAAAACGGCTCAGAAAGGAGGCAAAATCGCCTAGAAGAGTGGAAAAATCTCCAAAAAGATACTCAAAGTCACCCACAAAAGAAACTAAGAATGATTTATTACCAGACGTAGAAAAGATTGAGCACATCATAGCCAAATCGCCAAGAAGAGATGGCCCTTTTAAGGAAATTACGCCACGGAAAGAGACTCCTAGAGTGGAAATTAGAAAAGAGCCAGTAAAAGATAAAATATTGACGCCAAGAGTAGAAAAGGCAGAAAGGGAAAAGGAAATGTCGCCAAGAAGGGAGGAGAGGAGGAGCGAAAGGGATAAGAAGGTAAGTCTTTAGATAATATAATATAGTTAAATTTGCAGAAAACTAATTTCCCATCACAGCTGTTCATATTGTAAAGGTAAGGATAATTATATTTAAAATTATATAAATTAATAAAAAAAATATAATAATTGCATAGATAAAGGCAGATTCAATGAAGTACGAATTCAGTAAAATATATAATTACATCCATTGCATAAATACCAATGATAATGTTTTTTTTAGTACTCTTCTTCGTCGATATTAATAAAAACAAACAATTTATATATTTTTTTTATGTTTCCTTCTATCTTTATATGTTACTGTTTATTAAAAAGCTTTCTATAACTTTAGGAAATTGAAAAGAAACAATCATTCTAAAAAATATGTGATTTATTGACAAAAAAAAGTAGTACAAAGCGTACAATAATTTTAAATTCTCGTACAAGCCCATAAGCATCACAGTTACTTAAATTTACATCAATAAATATATTTACAGTGTCTTTGTGCTGTTATACAATTAAAAAAAATATATTAAAATACGATTAAAATACATTTTTACTCTATAGTATATTTTTAAAGCACCAGTGTAATATCAAAAGAAACAGTTTTTTTTTAAACTTGCAAAAGGGCGGTGCATTTTATATCGATGGGGTGTATCTTTGATTTATATAGATTGTATTAAATATTATGCATATGCCATAGCTAAAGTATATAAGCTGAATATATTTATTCAGTATATAGTCATTTTTATTATTCTAAAATCGTTGGCCAGGCAATTCTAACCAGATTTCTAAAGCGATTTTTTTTCTTCGATAACTATACGTAGATGTAATATTTAAGACATCTATATAATGTTTTACGTAATAAATAAATAAATAACGTGTGTATGTCTAGGCGCATTTCGCGCAAAGCGGCTTGTTGTCCATCACGGAGAATGTCGAGTCTGTTACTGGATTTGTGCATTTCTGGAAAATGGAAATGAATAATAATTATAAATCTACTATATAAAACTCTAATATATACAATTCTCGTGTCACAATGTTAGTTACCATACTCCTCCGAAACGGCTGGACCGATTTTCATAAAATTTTGTATGCCTATTGGGTAGATCTGAGAATCTGCCAACATCAGTGACAAGAGTACGGCAGAACACAATTGCCGGGACAGCTAGTTTTATATAAATTATCTATGTATTATTTTCAGTAAAAGTCTTATCACGTAGACGTTTTAACCTCTTTATATTATAGACCGGGAGATACTGACACAAAATTTCGAGTCATTTGTAACAA
>CAJQZN010040329.1:31413-47083 GCA_907164685.1 Colias eurytheme
GAGAGGAACTTGGTCATAAAATCTGCTGCTGGCTCCCGGACCATATAAAAAGCTTGTAAACGCAACAATGTATGTGGCAGATGTTAAAATGCATCTGTTTTCTTAATCAATTTCAGGGTCAAAAGTTATGTCTGTGTGTCTTCTGATGTGCCTTAACTGCACTTTTTCAAGAGAGATTTCTAGGTTAAACTTGGACTTTTAAAGTTGTGTTTAATAAATATTTGATCTCTATATGTTCTCTATATGATCTCTTTCTATATGTTTTGTCTATGTCGTATTTTCTTTGTTATAATAATGTACAGCTGAAGATTTGTTTGTTTAATCTACAGGACCGATTTTAAAAATTCCTTCACCATTAGATAGGTTACCCCTTAGTGCTATATACATACTTAGTGTATAGCCTATATATGTACCACGGGCAAAGCCAGGGTTGACTGCTAGTTTACTGGGCTTGTCCACTACCTTGAACCTGCGTCGACAAGTGTAAGCTGACCGGATAGTACGTGATAAACGATATCTACTGATATATTTGATAAACACTGTATATGCATTTGCTATATCTCGATTATTAGTTTTATTCAATGTTTATCGATAATATTGGTTCTGTATTGATTGTGATTAGTTTTTACAATGTATGCTAATGGGAATTTTGTTATCTATGAGACAAGGGTTAAACGTATTGGTGATATATTTTAAATAATTTAAAAAATATATCTGAAACTATAACCTATGCATGTGTGTATTTAACTCCGCAACTATTTTGTCTCTCCCATCAACTCTATAGGAAGTTGCGTCGCTGCGTGCGCGCACTTTCTTACTAGCCCATAGGCCATAGAGTTGATGGGAGAGACAAAATAGTTGCGGAGACAAAAGTTGCTCTTGCGCGCTAGCTCTAACCAAATTTTTTGACACTTTCATTTGTATTTTATTGAAGTTATAAAAAATGTTAAACTTACTCTGCCTTGAATGGCTCCATTGCAGCTATTGCAAATAACGGGATCCTTTGTCGCCTGAAACAAAATATATGTAAATTAATTAAATATAATAAAGTTTATTTATTTTTAATTTTTCAATATTCTTGGAGATAATCAATTTTTATCTTTTTAAATATTTTAATCCGAATTATCAACTGTTTAAAAATTTATTTGTAAATTTTAAAAGACGTAATTTGAAAAAAGAGGGTCTTAAATTAATCACGACGACAGTTTAGTGTAAAATAAACCCTCGTAACAACTGCACAAATTACAGAATAGTGGCACAAATAATATATTCGTGATTAAAAGATGCAAAAAATGTTAATTAGCCGTTTCATTGTTTATTAACAGTGCGTTTATAAAATGTTATAGTGTGCGGTTAACCAGGAATGCCGGAATACGTAGGAGTTGCTATTACGACTATAAGTGATTTATCTCGCGAGATTTTTCATTGTATATATATTATACAGATTTTTGGTAGAAAATACGCTGCGTTATAATGGTATTCGCTTTTGCACGAGGCTTCGTTCGCGATCGAATTGTAAATCTAAACCATTCTTAAAGAAAAAAACACAGAAAATTTTATGAAAGTCGGTACAACGGTTAAGGAGTGACAAACATAGGCACAGAAAAACTTGGTAGGTATAGGAATATGTAATTCAGAACCTGTGTACTTGTCGAACGTTCTTATGATAATAATAGCTTACCGCCCGCGGCTTCGCCCGCTTTGTCATTAAAATAAATACTAAAACCTTCCTCTTGAATCACTCTATCTATTAAAAAAAACCACATCAAAATACGTTGCGTAGTTTTAAAGATTTAAGCATACAAAGGGACATAGGGACAGAGAAAGCGACTTTGTTTTATACTATGTAGTGATTTAATAAATAATAGTATTTTCGTGTCTACATAAATTACCTACTGGAATAATTTTAACCAATTCTTTTCTTCAATCCGAATTTCCGATTAACATCTTGTAAACTTGAATATTGTTAATATTCTGTCGTATCGTAAACTGTAATGGTGACGATCCTTCCAACAATCCATTTGACGTGGCATCATTCCAAAATATACGCATATAATGTGTAAGAAATGTGTTCTGTCACGCATTCAGGCCATGGAAATCCAAAAAAGATCGAAGGCAAAATAGCCACTAGAAACCAAACTAATAGCTACGATATACCCCCTAAAAGTAGGACTTTAGGTACTAAAAAACAAGGAAATGTTTCTATACATAACATATGTCTTTTAAATTGTAAATACTGGCAGGCAAATAGAGAATCTTATTGATATTGACGCAGGAAACATAGTCGATTATTAGCTCGGCAATCATAGACAATTGTGAATTAATAGGCGATGTCTTTTCATGGATACTGTGTATAGAGAATTCTAGCGTGGTTTCAGTGGAACTTAGTAATCGTTTAAAATTAGATTTAGAGGTAATCCCTCTTAACAATCATAAAACAGATGAGACATCAAATTTAGATAATAAAAACTACAAATATGTGCCGTTAGATGATTAGATACATAAAGTGTTAGAAATCAGCATTAAACCAGTTTTAAATTTAGGATAAAGACAAAAAAAAATTTAAATGACATACTAAAAAGCGACTTACGTTCGGAATTCGGATGGTTTCATTATCTATCAGTCAGGTTAAACCATAGAAGGTAAACCAGCTTTCAAAATTAAAGGAAATTCTTATTGTAATTATATCTGCTTAGCCCCCTAACTGTGTCCAGATGCAAAAATTACATCATTAAACCTCTACGTTGCGACGTGAAACACAAACAAACAAGTAAACACACTGTTGCATTTAATATTAGTAAGGATAAGGATGTGTCTCTCGTGGCGCGGACCACGTGCGCTCAATCTAGGGCGTGCCGCAAGGTCAAGGCGGACGATTGTTACGTTTTAGGGCCGGCCTGCATCCACGATGAGTTGTGATCGACTTGAGCATCTTGTAATCACGGCCAAGGTTCGGCTGGTTTCGAGAATTGATTCATATTTCTTGATAATTTTGTTTTTTTGGGTTGGTCTCTTTTGATTGTGCCGGTGGTATTAGTAATTATACCTGTGTAAATGTTTTGTATATTTTAGATATTAGCTATTAATTATTTGTTAGACATTCAGTAATTCGTTCGTAAATGTTTTTCCTCTGTTGTTATCCAAAAAAAGTACGTATCCTAGCAACTATGAAAATTGAAAATCCTATATTGATAAATATCAATACGATAAAATAAACTTATTATGTTCAGTTTCAGTTCTATTATAGTGAGAAGTGATAATTTATTTATAAATACGCCCTTTGTTCCTACCGTTGATTGATTCCTCAGGCTGCTTACATAACATCTAATCATCCATATAAACAAGGCTCACATGTCCGTTTGTCTATAGTTTATGTTTGTGTGACTCTTAATGTCTTCATTGGTTGCGGAAAAACACTCGTCTCGCTCAATTAATTGTTGTTCATTTGTATTTGTTTGAATGTTAACGCTTTTATTGTGTATCGATATCATGCATGTAGATATGGTATAAAGGGTGTCTTTTTCTTGACAAAGTTAGTAATCGTCTTTAGGATTATTTTCTGTTTGTCCTGAAACATTTCTAACCTTATTCCTCCCTGTACTATTTCTAATCATTAGGTTGGCAAAAATAAGCTAAATAGACAAATAATAACAGTACCATCTATAACATATAGACAATAATTCATAGTATAGGTCTTCAGATCCTTTCATATCTTATCAAATGTCCGGTCATAAATTCACCAATTGTTTATTCAGTTTTCCATTGAATATTTCGAAATTAGCTTTGACGAAATCATTATCAATTGATAAATTTGAAACATTATCGTGTACTAAAGTTTTATACCATTGATTGTGTTCGAAGGATTAACGTTTTCCTGTGAACCATGTTATATTTTGCAAGTATTTTGTTTTTATTATATTTAAAAGAATTTAATTTTCTTGGTTAGAGTGTCCATAATTGAGTACCTAGTTTAATTAGTTAACTGTTAACCATTAGCGATGTTGGTTCTGGACTCAATCTTTAGGACGAGCATTAAAATATGGGCATTATACGGGACGAGCATTATAATAAGTCTTACCACAAAAAACTTTAGACAGGGTTTAACTTTAAGCGCGGATTATCTTTAATCTGGTTTTGTCGTATTTTATCCCTGGTTTAAAGTTAGACTGCGTTTAAATTGTTTTGTGGTTAGACCATAATATATATCTGTAACCTTTAACGGAATAATCGTAAAATAATTTAAATAACGACTGTTATTCTGTAAATTGTATTGTATTTGTATTTTTACATCAAAATTTATAATTAGTAAGTACTTCGCTAAAATAAAAAAAAGTCATAACACGAAGCTGGCCGAATTTGCTGACCTAAATCGCTTCAAGCAAACATCATTTATTTCGCTTATTATTGTTTCTATTTAACATTTTGAAATAATAATGAACGTGATAAAAAAAAAATTCGTCACCGTTTAATAAACCTATATACACCGTCCTAAATACTTGTTTTTGGATTTTTAAGTGTTCGATTGTCGTTATATTTTGTTCTTAATTTAGTGCGTCTATTAAAACTTCAGTATCTTTACGAGGGGCTAATTTTTGGGCTCATTGCATTTCTTTGCCAGCGCTATTTTTAGTAAAAATGTGTAGATAGGTTATCAGTGCTTCAGAAGTGGCACATCTATATGCGCTAATTAGCCAAAGTTTACTTCACTTAATTCTTTTTCGTTCACGATATTTCGATATTGAAGATTGGATATTATGTTTGTAAATCTACACCTCTTCACTTATAATATCATTGTTAACCAGCATTATTGTTGATACATTGTTGACAGTTGCAACATCAATTGTGCAAACGGCACGGGCGACCTTCCCAAAGTCCCTGCTGGCCGAAATAGTTCGCGTGGGACGGTATTGTGATCATTCCAGTTTCCACTGGGCTTCGAATTGTGTGTTTGTGCGAATGCTTGGTGTTTCGGTTACATCAGATTTCATTAGACCACACTGATAATAGATAAATATTTCGCGACAATTTTCACACACAGCACGATCTGTTACTAAGCTTTCGCTTGTGTTATGGAAACCAGATATGTTAAGGCTGATAAATAGACATATATCTATAATATTAAATAAATACTAATATAGATAATTTACACCAAGACACAGAGCAAACACCTAAATTCATCACACAAATACTTGGCCTGGGTGGGAATCGAACCCACGACCAGTGCGGCATGGAAGGCAGGGTCACTACCTACCAAGCCAACCGGCCAGTCATACTGATAGCTTAATGTTTTATTTCCAGTATGAGGAAGTGATGCATCTAGACGACCTATATGTAGGTCTGTCATTTTTCCACATTGGAAATAATAAGGCATCGGAATGTTAGTTGTGTACCCCCAGTTAGTGTCTCTGATTGATGATTGGTGGTCGTTTAAGTCTATTCTGAACTTCCCGGGTGCAGCTATGCTATTGCTATTGAATAGAGTTATTACACGATATGTAATCATAGCCTGTTGCATTTAAAGTTTGAGAAAAAAAAAAATTATGAAGGTCGTTTCAGTTTTATCCAGAAAGAACTAGGTACTTGATGATAACGTTTCTTAACTTGCGTCTCGTAGAAAAAGTATGTGACATAAAATATATGCAATTTGTATAAAGATTTCCTTTAATAAAAAAGTTATTGAAAAAAGTTCAGTTTTTTTTTAGTTTGAAAAAGCTGTCGATCAGTGAATCACACGAATTTCGTTCACAAAAAATGTGTCATGCCCATCGTTTTTGCACGCTCACGTACACCTATATATGTACAACACGGCGTTTTAGACAATGTTTCAAAAATCATATTATCTCGAAGGACGCCGCCCACCAGTGAAGTGTCAATGACACACGATCTTTGGCACCTGCCGCCCAACAATACGCAGTACCGTGTGGAACGATGAGGTGTCCCGTATTTCGGTATTTATAATTGTAATCCAGCCGGAGTGCCGTGAAAATAGAATTTTTTAAACATTCCCAGCGATTTATCAAATGTGGGCGCTATCTGGTTCGCTCTTGCATGTTGTCCGTCCGATTTGATTGGCTGGAATTTGTAGATTGGCTTGGAATTAACTTCCTTCAGACTGGCTTGCCTATTTGCCTACAGTTTCTTCTCGTAAAAGATTAGGTCTCAAAATTTTGCGACAGAATCGTAATATATATTGGATAGATTCGATTAGTTGTTTTTTATATTAATTTCCTCAGAATATTTGCGATGGAAACAATTATTTCGGAAATTTCTTCTTTTCCATCAATTTTAGAGCTAACAAGAGTCTCAGTTTTATGTGTCCAATATGAATCAATGTTATTTTATTTCATGTTGAATCTCTATTTTAATAATTGTGTTTGGACACATACATCAAGAGCTCGTTTAGTCGAGGTTTTACATTAAGATTAATATCATCTATTAAGTCTAGTTTAACTCTACTAGGATAATATTCTCGTAAGATTGGCGAGCCGCCAGTTTAGATGTACTGTTTTGATACATATTGTTGTGATGTTTACAAGCGTTGTTTCCTATGTGGAATTATTATTAGTTTTTATGGATACTGGATATATTATATAAAAGTATGTTATTATTTTATAATCGTCTTTGTTATATTTTAAGTCGGTCTATGAGCCCGTTTCAGGGTTTACATATTTTATAGTACTTACTACTAACATGATCTTAGGAAAAAATGCAACGAACAGTCTATAGAAATAGGAATCTAGTGGTCTTTAGCGAGCTTATTACCTACTTGAGGATATTTTGAACGGATCCAATTAAAGTTGTCAGAGAAAATAATCAAAAAAGTGTGCGAACAGTGTCCTTTTGTACATATCCATAGAGCACAATTCATAGGTTTTACTAACTCCAAAAATATGAACTGTACATAACACAGATGCTATTGTAGTGAATGCACACGTTACGGCATATTTCACACGTCATTTCGGCGAGTAATAAAAGATAAAGATAGCAGCTAGTAAGGGTAGACAAGACAATATATTTGTATATTCTCCACGAACGAGCTTCCACGGTACACGGGATCTCGAAATAAACCTGATTCACGAAGATCCGACGATTTAGTTATTAGTTTTGAAATAACGTTATAATTTTATCTCACTCGTGTTTTGTAATTGACATAATGTTGAACTTTGATTGTGTAATGGTTTGATGGTCGTGGTTTTTCAGTCTTAAAGGTATCCAAGGATGAAAGGCCGTGTTCTTTCGTTTTGTTTTGCTTTATTAACAGTTACGTTCGTTGTATAATTCTCTTCGGATTACATGGATTTCGATGTTGGAACAAGATTATTATTAAAAAAACAAAATACCCGACTGCACACTAAATAAAGGGAAATTTAGAAAAAATATTATTATGTCTTTATCCCGTGGGACTTTTAGGATAAAATGTATCCTATGACACTCCCGTAATCAAGACAAATCTAACGATACCTCATACATCAAAACCCATCAAGCCGTTTAGGCTACAGGTGGTCACAAAGGAAAAGACATACATACATACTTACATACACTCGAAAAACATTCCCTCCTTCTTTGGCAGTCGGGTAAAAAGTATTATTGGATCTTAAAATTTATGCTTCAATTATTTAAAAAAAAGTTGTTTATTGAATACGTTAAGTAAATACTAAAAAGTTTTTATTGAAATGGATAGAATTATAGTTCCCAAAGATTTTGATAAATCGTCTAATTTGAAAAAAAAAATATGATTTTATTAAAATACAGAGGTAAGTTGGAAGTAGAGAATAAAAGGATTTCATAGCTCTATTTACTGTACTGCACACGTGATCGCATTGTAATAATTACTATTTATATTAATTTACTGTCATGAATTCTTCCAATAACAATGCCAATAGTTATTTATCCTGTGGTTATTTCCAAAACTGATATATTTGCGAACGGTAAGCGCTGATCGCAAGAAGCTATAAATAGCTATAGTGTGTTTGTGTGTATGTCGTCATCAAAACAATGAGCACGTGATGCGATTTTGAACTACTGGTAGCTCTAGCTAGATGGTTTTTTCGCAGTTCCTTTCGGATTTCGGCGCGTGGTAAATAATGTTAGGAATTGTTATAAAAAAAGTAGGTATTGTGTATGATTTTTTTCCCGAAATTTATATCCTATATAATAAATAACATGCCTGCATTTACCGTTTAATGGATGACTTTAAAATTAAAAATAATATCATAATTAATATAACTATGCTATAATAACTATATCAAATATATTACATGAAAAGTAAAAAAAATACGTTGTACGTAAAAATTACGCTATGATTTTTTTATGATAATGAATTGTGTTCCGTCGCGTTAAAAAAACTAAATATATTATAATATGTTTGTTTGTATTACGTGTCCGTTGTGTGAAATGAAAAAAAAATAATAATGTGTCACAATAATTATAAATGTAGTTTTACGAAGAAACGTCGGAGTGTTATAATAATCTATGAATTCATTCCACGTAGCTCTTCTTCAATTATAATCCACTTCACGATCTATTTTTGTGACATGTTTTTATAATTGTTTTTAGTTTTCGTTGTTTTAGACGCGTGTATAGGCGGTAATGCAGCTTGACATGTGTTACGTAGTGTCATGCATGAATGATCGTCTATTTTAATTATTGTAATGCATGACATGCAAACTACGTGCTATTCAAACCCAAACATTTATTTATTAAATTAGACTTCTTCTAGAAGCACTTTTGAATCGCCATAATATATTTTTTATATTTACCACCGATTCAGAAAGCAGTATCTATGGAGAAGAAAAGGCAAGTAACTCCATAGTTGCAAACTTGCAAGTTGCAAGTATGACTGACATCATCATCTTATATTTTGGAAATAAAGTTATTGTTTATTGTTATTGTTATTGTTGACAAGCACGCATGATCCTTTAAATCGGTGCATGTCATGCAAAAACTTAGTGTTCCATGCATTATACTCAAGCTGAACGCGTAATGTATACAAATTGCATGACTTGATAGTCACTCATGCAGCATGACAATGCACATAAACGCATGTCATGCATGCATTACTGTCTAGGGACTAGGTACATGAGATTGTTATGTATATTAACTAGCTCCTACCTTGTCGTCTATTTGTATTGTTCCGATTTGATGATAGCCTGCAGATAGATCTGACTTTGAGAAGGGCATATTTTTCTGTTATTGCGACGTTTGTATTTAATTGTTTTATTTTTTTATTGGGAATGGTTACGAGGAGCACGCAAACCGAACTGGGCGGATAACTAGTTTATACTTACACTAGCTGTGCTCCGCGGTTTTACCTCCCCCCCCTCTGCTGGTCTTAGCATGATGATACAATATAGCCTAGACTTGGGCTATCTAACACCGAAATAATTTTTCAAACCGGTCCAGTAGTTCCCGAGATTAGCGCGTTCAAACAAACAAACAAAGTCTTCAGATTTATAATATTAGTATGTATACATTATAAAGTGGATAGCCTCCGAAACTGCTGGACCGATTTGGAATATTCTTTCATCGAAGGAAAGCTACATATTCCCGAGTGACAAATATATTATATCCCGTCTTTATCCCGGATTGGTAAACAATAATTATCTCTTCAGGAAAATAATTTTCTCAAGTGAAAAGCGACTTAGATTGAAAGCGTGGTTTAAATCTAGACCTCAGACATATTTAGAAAGTTCTGTAACGATGTTGGGTATTAAGTTATAGGTCTGAGATTATGTGATATGTATTGCGTGTGTGTTGCTATTTTTGATAATTCAAGTATTAAATATTTTTAATATAGAAAATAAATAAGAAATGTTAAAACTAAATTACCTACGTCGCAAATTGACACTCAACATTTTCAACTGCATTTTAGGGGATGTCGGTTAAAAAGTTCCATTTAAAAAGAGATAATAATCTATACTAATATTATAAAGAGGAAAGGTTTGTATGTATGTATGTATGTATGGTTTTCACGCATAAACTACTGGACCGATTTTTATGAAATTTGGCACAGATAATCTTTAGATCCTGAGAAAGAACATAGGCTACCTTTTATTGTGAAATATGTACCACGGGCGAAGCCGGGGCGGACCGCTAGTATCATATAAAGGCCTAAACAGCAATATTTAGGAAACCTTGATAAGATACTTCTCCATATCTTAATGCACTTTGGTATATGGAAGAACAATTGTGCAATTTTATAGGATGCAAGTTGTTGTTGCTTATAATAAGCAGGGAATATTGTAATGCAATAATTAATTGTTTAAAAATAATTTAAAAATGATCGCCACGAATTGGTTAAACTATGAACTAACTCATTCATTAAGAGCGAAGAATCTATACTAATATTATAAAGCTGAAGAGTTTGTTTGTTTGTTTGAACACGCTAATCTCGGGAACTACTGGTCCGATTTAAAAAATTCTTTCGGTGTTAGAAAGCTCATTTATCGAGGAAGGTTATAGGCTATATATCATTACGCTACGACCAACAGGAGCGGAGCCACGGGGGTGAAACCGCGGGGAGCAGCCAGTAGGTATCATATAAACGGCATATTTAGGAAATTTGATAAGATACTTTTCAATATCTTAATGCACTTTGGCATATCGAAGAAAAATGTTGCAATAAGACGATATTTCATTGCAAAAATGCATGGATTTGAGATTTGGTAAAACTATGGACTGACTCATTCATTAAATGAAAAGAATTTAAAATATTTCATCAAGTAAATACGCGGGAAATGTTTGTTTTGATTTCTTGAAATCTGCTATCAATCCAATGTACCTATTTATGATAAGATAGTCCTTTGATAATTTAGCGTTTATTGCGACAGTAATAATCTATCGATTGAATTTTCATAATTGTTGATATTATTACATGTTTTATAATTAACATGGTGATGTTTTTATACAGTGGAGTATTATTCACACATAAGTTCTTTTAAATGTACGGTTATCTATTTTAGATATTTATTTGAAACTAGCGGTCCGCCCCGGCTTCGCTCGTGGTACATGTTTACGTTTTCTCTACATAAGAACCATCCTCGTACTTCAAGGAATATAATAAAAAAAGAATTATCGAAATCGGTTCAGCCGTTCTCGAGTTATGCGCTTACCAACACATTTTGCGATTCATTTTTATATATAAGACGATGAGATCAATCCTTGATATTAAAAAAATAAACAAAATAGGCGGTTAGTTTTAATTGTATTTTTTATCTAAACTTATTAATTGGCTTGGCTAATAAAAATAGGTAACAGGTACGTATATTACAATTGTTTTTGGTTTTTATATAGCTGTAAGATCGTATTACAGCAAAAGATAATTTTTATCAATAAACTTCAACAGTCTTACACCTATGTTAGTATCAAGACAAAAGCCTACAATGTACAATGTACCTACATGCTTGCTTAAGTAAGTTAATATTGTATGTTACAAAGTAAGTTTAAGGCTTATACATGCGCTAATAACCTTGACGGATCTCAAACCTCTCCCGCTGCACCTTCTTTTTTCCTCGCATTTTGTATTTAAAAAGATACCAATCAGTGAAACAAAAAATCCTCGTCAGGGACTGTTGTGTAACTGATAATTTATTAAACATAAAATTTTCAGAGCTCTAAGTCAGCAGGTTACGAAGTTTATAGAGTATTTGCGGAAAAATCGATGACCACGGCACATTTTTTTTCTAGAAATCTATTAACTTTGGAAAAAAGTCCTCGCGAGCAATTAAAGATCAAAGACCATCCTATTTTATATATTTTTTTCGGTATTGTGCTTTATGTTGTACCAGACTTTATAGAGGTTGAACATAGTCGAAATTGCCGGGTAACGCCTTAATTGTTAAAACTTATGACTAACCGCGTCGGCGAGATAAAATGTGAATCTTAGTTCTCAGACTTTTTATTATTTGTTTTTATGATTCATAAGGTTTTTTAAAAATAAACGCATATTATTATGTATTCTACTAATTATAACATACCAATATTTCACGATTATTTAGAAACATATTTTTATATTTAGTAATGTTGCAGATTTTTTATTTAATTTATTATTTTTACTTAAGAGTTTATAAAAAAAAAAACTCACCATGGTTTCGTAGTAATAGCGGTTCAGATAAACACAAAAAACACGATCAACCTCGACAGTATCGCGATTCAAACTGAGCTCGTCGTCCGCGCGCTTTTAGTGATGTACGGATGTTTGTAGTTTATCGACTATCGCAGGACTCTCGACTCGTCACTCGATATGGGTCGGTATACAGCGAAGTGTATCTTATCGACGATGATTTGTATGCGAAAGCGTTTATGAATTAACGTGACGTGTATTTATTGTTATCGTGCTGGTATAAATTACGATTTTTTCCTGAAAGCATTAATGTTTATTATGAAAAAGTCTTTTAAACAGGTTACAATAACATATTTGAGAGTCTAGGAGTAGCTGAAGTAGAGATAGATAGAATTAGTTGATGTTGATTTGAGAAATACTGCACTAATTAAATGTATCCAAGGCAAGCAAAATACGCGAGGAATTATCAAACTTAAACTGTTTAAATATAAATTTAGAAAATAAACTGTCCATTAAAAATGAATATTAAACTGAGTTTATCAGTGTCTATAAATAAAAATTTAATAATTTTCAATTCAATTAGTAAGGGCGTTTGTCCACTACAAGGAATTTTACGGTCCGGCATTCCGATTTTTTACGGTCCGGTATGGCACGCCATTAATCTATATACTAGCTTGTGCACTAGACGTAATTTTACTGTCCGACATTTTACTTTTCCCTATTCCGGATGGTTTTTTGTGTCTACACTCTACGAGTCGCTGTAGGTATAATTGTTTTCGAATGCCCACTTGCTTGGATTTTACTGTTTTTACTGCATATATGCCAATTGAAAGCAAGCTCTTGTTTTACTTTCTTTTAGTTGGCAATGAGATTTGAGAAGTCAGTAGGTATTGTTATTTTATATACATTGACCAAGCAGTGACCTATAATTATTATCTAAGTAAGTGTTGGTAAGTTAAAGTTCAAGTGGGAATAGCTTTAGCTCCTCGTCACCGATTAAAATAAATAAGTGAAACACGCATTTTAAATCACTTACGGAACTTTACGTTTTATTATAACGAAATAATATAATATTTCACCTTCTATATTTTTTACTCGTTTCTTGTAAAATGCAAAAACAATCATTTATGATAGCATTATACCGCCAAACTTCCTTGAACTGTACCGCACTGATCCGAGTAAAGACGGACAGGTGCACAAGCAATTCATCGGTTTTTTCGTGCCAAACCGGACCGTAAAAAATCGGAATGCCGGACAGTAAAATTCCTTGTAGTGCACAAGCGCCCTAAATCAGTCAGACGTAAAGAAAAAAATAAATAATCTCTAAGTTCTAAAACTTACTTCTAAACAGAGCTTCATTAACTTTAATAAATATTTGCATAAAAAATTATCTGGCCTCACTCTAAAATTTGTCGATAAAATGCATTAAGAGTGTAAAAACTAAAAACATCGAGCGCGGTGGGCGTCACTAGCGACACGGCGAAAATAATGTTATCGCCGGTGACGCAATGGATGCATTCACAAGGAATTGCACGGAATCGGAGGACAGGAGGATCGGAGACTGTGAGGGATTATATTAGTGAGAATATCAATCATGAAAAATGAATAATTTTTAGCTATGCCCGACAAACGTCGTCCTACGAATTGTCAAACCAGAGAAGTTTAATTAGCTGTTTAGATTTCTCATTTTTTGTAAGCTTTTCGTTCGTAAGATTCTTCTTCTGATAGAAAAGAATAAATACACCGAACACAGAATTATCGTAAGTCTTAGGAGGCTGTTATCACTCCGGTATTTTCTCTTGACCTTGGTTAACATATTAAATGTTATGTTATTTTATATTCAATGAAATCATTTTACAAAGAGTTTTTACAGCCAAAGAGAAGATCCTCAGCTAGACAGCCTGTCCTTTGGCTCCAATGGATGTTGAATATATTTTACTTGCGTCATGTACGAAGCTTCATTATGTTCATTAAATGAAAAATGAAAGAAAATTACAAATTACGATCGCCTACTCGTTTACGTTAGCAATAAGTATGTATTTCGTTTATTAATTTTGTAAAATACTAGGTGCGCTCCGCGGTTTCACCCGCGTGGGTCCGCTTCTGTTGGTCTTAGCGTGATGATATACAGCCTTATAGCCTTCCTCGATAAATGGGCTATCAAACACCGAAATATTTTTTTTAAATATACCAGTAGTTCTTGAGATAAGCGCGTTCAAACTAACAAACTCTTCAGCTTTATAATATTAGTATAGATGACAGGACAAGAAATACAGTATAAATACATATATTTGTAATTGTTTCAGACATCGATGGTGGCTGCTGGATGCGAAGTGACTACGTTACTGAGACAGCTTTGCGGAGGTGACGGTGTGGGGTAAGACATAATATTATGTTTTTACAAAGAAATGGCCATCCTAATCAAAAGTGCAAATTTTCAAATATATTTTGTAAAATTCATATTCGTAGGTATCTTTTAAAATCCCTTTGAGGTACCATTCGGATAATGTTCGAATGTATAAAATTCTGAAATCCAAATTACATTGAACAAATAACCAATGAATCTAAATTTCTATTGAAATGTATTGGTATGGTTTTTTAGTATATTTATTAATTCCTACTTTAAAAAAATAATGCCTCACAAATACCATTCAGATAATGTTCGAATGTATAAAATTCTGAAATCCAAATTACCAACAACTAACCAATGAATTTAAATTTCTATTGAAATGTATGTATTGGTATGGTTTTTTAGTATATTTATTAATTCCTACTTTAAAAAAACAATAACAAATAAAAAATAAACAACAAAAATAACACAAAATACACACAACATATCTACTCTTTTCTTCATTTATTAATATGGCATGCAACTAGGCAAAAATTGAGTCAGGTATGTATAATGTATATGCTATACATATTACATATAAGTTTTTCACACGGCACACTCATAAAATTATATCTCAATCAAATCAAATCAAATATGTTTATTTTGCATAGAATTATACTTTTTTGCTTTATATGGACAACTATACGTATAAAAAATATAACCATTATAATATGACGCAAGTTTAAGCCTACTTAATGATGTGCCTTCTCTTATGCTTTTGCCATAAAAATATATTTCTATCAATATAAAAATAGGTGCTAAAATCACAATCAAAATATTATTAATAATTGCTCCCACGCACATGCCTTATTTGGGCAAGTGAGTGTATCAAATAATGAACCAGCTGTCTCTTTCTATCGATATATGAGAGAAGGGGATAGCATCAAAGCACAGATGAAAATTATGCCTACGCGCAACTTAAAATGGTATGGGGTGACTAATTATGAATACGATTTTTTTAATCTATTTTTTCTGCATATTTGGTTTGCAAAAGGTGTACCTTTAAATTGTAGTTTAATGGTGAATATGACTAATTGAAATTTGTATCGCATGTATTAAATATTTTAAAGCATAAGTTTTTGAGCAGGAAGCGTAAAAAGGAGAAAATTCTCAATTAGACTGTATTTTTTGAGATTGTTGTCTCAGAACTTTCGACTGGATGAAGCGACTTTGATGGTTATTGCACGCCTCATAAGCGAAGCGTTGAGGTGGGTACTACT
>CAJQZN010040330.1:0-22452 GCA_907164685.1 Colias eurytheme
TGGTTCATTTGACCCATATTTTTGTCCTATGCGGGCTTGTAGTCTATAATATCGTTATTTACGAATAGCATCAACTATTTTAACCGACTTAAAAAAATGAGTAGTTAGGTAACTAGTTATGAGTAAAAAGTATTTACGTATATTTTAAAGTGAAACTTTTATTACATCGCATCGTCTCAAACTTTTTGGTCTGTGTAGCGCATGTCGCGTGACGGTCGGCTGCCGAGTAGGTATAAAGCAGTGTTCGGAGTCATTATCGTACAAATACGATAATTTTGTGCCTAAGTTTCACTTTTACCGTGGTTTCATAAAACCACACAACATTTTTGCACGCCTCATAAGCGAAGCGTTGAGGTGGGTACTACTGTCACTTCGCGAAAAACATCTGATTTTTCAAACTTAAAATGTTTTTATTTATTCTACAAAGAGCGAAGAGAAGAAACGCGTTGAACACAGAGCAAGTAATATAGTAGCGTTGAACAGTAAAGTATACCTACTAACTACATATTATTATAGAAATTATTAAAATAACGATTTTCACAATAATACGGCAAACATTAAACCTGTCAAGATACCACAGATAATAAATATAATGGCACTTCATACAAATGTGATATGGTAGTAAAATTTACAAATTCAAAAACATTTAATTTAAAAGCTTCGATTAAATGCCTTTACAAAAAATGTTCTTTATAAAAATCTTTTGATATTTTTCATAGAAAATATGAAATGTAGGTCCTTAATTGGCTCATTCATTCTTCTTAAAACTAACTTAATTAAGTCGTTTGAATTTTAGGCTTGTCGATTTCGATATAGAAAATTGAATAACAATATTTATACAAAAGAAATTCCAAAATGGGACTTATTACTAAAGTATCACACTCTCATCCCCTCTACTTTATATGTGCGTAAAGCACCCTTCACACACGCAAAATCAGCTTCAATTTGCAATTCACATCTTTGCGTGTGAAATGGCATAACATCAATAACTCCAAGAAAATGTTATTTAAAGATAACTATCAAAAATTTATCTTATCCTACCAGGATCTTTATTTTTATCAAGACATCAAAACTTTTTTCAGTGCAATTCGAGCTATAATACATTTTCTTGAGCAGTTGAATCTCCTTTACTTGATGCTTATAAATAATTCTTGTATACGTAACAAAACTTAACATTTAATAATCAAAAGACGGTACAATTTTCGTTGTATCAACAAAAATTGTATAGTCTATCGATTTCGGCTTCAAGCCTGTTATAAACACCTAAAGTAGTGTATGAAAAAATTATTATTTTACCATGATAAAATAAATATTTTTTGTATTCATGTCATTCCTTACAAATCTTTTCTCTGTCACGCTTGACATCCAAATAGGTCCACTTTTGCAATTTTATAAAACCCTTAAATTTGGGCTATTTTTTATATTCAACCAAATTCGGTTGTTCAAATATACACTCCTAGTAATTGTTTCTTTAATTACCAAAAATACAGTTATCAATAAAATCATTTCAAATCCCACCCATTGCAAAATATCCTTACTTGGCCTACATTACAAATAAATGGTCCCATCACATAGTAATTAGTTTACTGCGCTTCCAAGCCAGAGTCAAGGAAATCCTTCAAGTGCAAGGGAACAGGCCGGGGGAACATTCTGAACATCTGTAATATAAAATATATCATATTAAGCATCAGAAATTCATAAAATGTCTACGACATGACATATTATATGTTTTGAGATTTGATCCCAATATTTAACACGAAATTTCTAATTATTACTTAACTAAACTTAGACTTAACCACCTACAAATTGTCCAAAGTTAAGTGGGACCAAACTAAATCATCAAACTCGCATTCCCTAGTCAAAAATTCTGAGGTAACGAACACAAAAAATACCGTCTAATTGATCCTCGTTTTTGAAGTCAATATACAATATATAAACATTACACAAAATAATCCTTACCTGGTTAATATAATAAAGAGAGCTTGGTATCGTGATCTCGGAGTAGTTCCTCCTCACAGCGTCCAGGATGTTGTCAGCAGCTTCAGATGGTGAGATGATCTTCATCAGAGATGGGAACTTGATCTTTGGGTTCTTGCAGAGACCCGTGTCCACTATGTAGGGGCAGATGCAGGTCAGCTTGATCTAAGGATTACAAATGGAAGCTTTTTCGTACTTATTGGTTGGTTTTTAATTACTAATGGGGAGTTTTAGTAAGATGATGATACGATTCTTAGATGGATCAATCATTATTGCTTTAATTAAATCATTTGAAATGCTTTTATTCAAGCAACCCAACAGGAAATTATATGGTCACTTGCTGTTCTGACCATTTATGTCCTATTTTTTATATCGTAACAAGCAGTTTATTATAATTATGATGGTCTACTCTAACGTAATTACGTTTAATGTCTGTTATAATTACCTGTTATTTATTCTCCAATTTTTGTACCTAGTGGCTAGGCTAGGACTATTTTTGTGGAATTAATATTAGCAAAAAGTGCCAAAGTGGTTCACGAAGTTTTCTAACTAAATTGTCTAATTTGCAACATATAGGTAGTTTTCCAATTACAGCACTAAAGCGCATTATGCGGCATAATGCTTAACGTTGAATGTTTCAACTACAGCAACGCTTCGCACAATCGAGCACTCTTAAATGTAATGTTTTCGCGTGATATCCGATTTATTGTTAGTAATATTATTAATTGTTGGAATTTTTTTAAAGCTTTCGTTTCATTGTAGTTTTTTTCGAAATAATCAAAGTTAATTCAAATTGTGTTAAAAAATAAATATAAGTATGGATGAAGGTACAAACATTGAAAAAAATGTTAATGAAATAATCAAAATCCAAATTACTTAAAATAACCGTAAATTGTTTTCAACCAATTACATATTATGTATACCACTTTATTTACACATTAATGAGTTTATTGTTAACTCTATGAATATTTTTTTTTTCAACACTGAACTTAGCGCAACCTGCTGGTGCATTCACGTTCCAATTAAGCATCAGCATAATTCGGCATTGTGCGGCACTGAGTCGCATTACGCTCTGTAATTGGAAAACTACCATATTTATCTTTAATGTGTACAAAACGATATTTTTATGATTGATAACACATCTAAACAAGAAGAAAAGTGCTCTTTCGATGCCTAAACGAATAGTATAATATTATTTGTGTCCAAACCATATTTGTGTCATAGTTTCTCCAAAAAGTGTACTAAAAAAAATTGGTTGTCTGTAATCGGTTTACTGACGATAGTTGAACGTGACAACGTCCGATTGTGCTTCTTTGTCGCTCGTTCCGCGCTCTCGCTTGCACTTCAAGCTTACGGAACGCCTCAGAGCGAGGTAACGCCGGCTATATCGAATTATAAGAAGTCAAAAATGTATAGAGGTAGGACATGGCCACTATGTGCCCGTGTTGCGCTATATCCGTGGGAGCAGTACTATATACACATTACACACCCCGCTAAAGTCCCTCGGGTCCTCCCGCAGCTCCTCGTGCAGCGCCTCCATCATGCCGCGCACCGCGAACTTGGTGCCGCAGTACGGGACCAGGTTGCGCAGCCCGAGCACGCCCGCCATGGAGGACATGGCCACTATGTGCCCGTGGTTGCGCTCCATCATTGATGGCAGGACCGCTTGTAGCAGCTGTAATGATTGAAACGAAGGAAATCTTGATCTTAATATATATAAATCTCGTGTCACAATGTTTGTCCTCAATGGACTCCTAAACCACTTAACCGATTATAATAAAATTCGCACACCATGTGCAGTTCGATCCAACTTGAGAGATAGGAAAGTTTAAACATGTAGGTACCACGGGCGAAGCCGGGGAGGACCGCTAGTAATATTATATTAATTAAGAGAATGTAATCTATACTTATAATAAATTAATTAATAATGTTGCTTTTTATTTTGTTAAAAGGCTTTGTTCCAATTAATAAATAAATCAACGATGAACGACTAGCACAATAATTTGTTTCTTTACTGTGATAAATCTATACTAATATTATAAACTGAAGAGTTTGTATGTTTGATTGTTTGTTTGAACGCGCTAATCGCGCTAATAACGCGGAAGCTACTGGTCCGATTTGAAAAATTCTTTCGGTGTTAGATAGCCCATTTATCGAAGAAGGCTATAATATATATCATCCCGCTAAAACCAACAGGAGCGGAGCAATGCGGGTGAAATCGCGGGGAACAGCTAGTCTAAAATAAGTTCCATCTATTTCTATACGGGTGCCTAGTCATTTTAAATTTTGTGTCAAAACTCAAATCGTTGTAGGTACCTAGTTAACCTAAAGCTGAAACTAAAACTTAGATATTATTTTTAATAGGCTCTAGAAACCGTGAAGTTTGTATGATATTATTAATGATAACATTACATTTCTGCAATTAAATATCTGTGCCAAAGCCAACAAGTTTATTGTGGTTTATTTGTCGTGTCAAATATCAGTTTTGACCTTGAAAGGTGAAACCATTCGGTTTCATTGCCAAAGGTGAATCTTATAAAATAAAATCCACGTGTATTTTACTGCACCGATTTTCCTTCTGTTTTCACAAATGAGAAGCGTGGGTCCCGAGGAAGGTAGTAAATAATTTGTTAAGTTTTGAACGATAAAGGCGGAAAGATAGAGCCGTATATTCCAGAATGGCTGCTTATATGATTGACAATTGAAAATCTTTAATTTTTGTCATCTTTATGAAGACCTAAGTGTATAACAGGCTACACGATTAAATCTTATTTTAAATGCTAACTAGCGTCTTAATTAATTTATAATTAGTCCTAAGTATTTTCCTCAATTTAAAAGTGTAGCTGAGCCTACGTTTATTAAAATTAAAAATTATAATTTAATTTAATATGTGAGAATTACTTCCCGTCAAACCGCCTGTATATAAAATATTAAAATAAGAAAAACGAAGGCCTTATTAAGTAGGTTATCTGATAGTCAATACATTAACCACTCATATTATATTCCAATTGTGGTTTGCCACTTGTAATTATTAAAATATTTGTATTGCGTAGTTTCTTGTCGATTGTTACATAAGTCAAACATCCTTTGCACTTAGTTCTTGTAATTCCTAATTGGTTCTTCAGTTTCTTCGTACTCTACAAGTTAAAATAAGTGCCTACTGAATATATTGCAATCTCAGTGTATACTGAACTAATAGTTTGAAAACCTAACTATTATTAAAAAAACACGGAAAACTTAAAATTCAAATGATTTATTGTGATTCACAGGTTATAAGTAAAGTGTTGTTTAAGTACTGGGTAGTATGAAAAGTATATGTGCTGCAACTAAAAATACTTAGGTACTTGTGAGCTGAGATAAAACTGTGTAAAAATTATAATATTCGGCACATATTCACAACTGTGACAAAAAGTATAGAGCCACTGTAATAAATACAAAATAGGTTCAGAAGGTTAAACAATATCACAGATAGTGTAATCTCAGAAAATACTGGTCCGATTTGAAAATTTCTTTCAGTTTACGATAGCTCATTTATTGAGCAAATCTATATTATATTATTACGACAAGTAAAATAGGAACGGAGCCATGTTGATAAAACCGCGGGGCACAGCTAGTATACTAACAACAGGAGGTCCTAAATACGCTTAAAATGTCCCGAAATCCCTAAATTTAATTAATTCTATGGGTCTGTACAATTTATTGTCTGTCACCTGAATTAAATGTAATAAATAAATAAAATTAAATTATACAGCTTACCCACAGATGAGCAAGCACATTAACTTCAAAGGCAGTGCGTATCTCCTTTTCATTGGTCTGCAAGAGCGGCTTGCAGGGCATCAGACCAGCATTGTTCACCAGGATGGTCACCTCACCGACCTCTTTGCGTATTTTCTCTATTAGCTCGTTGATTGCTTCGCGATCTGTGACGTCACAGCTGGAAAGAGATCTCTTATGTAGATATTGTTTGGGAGTACTGAGATTGTGTGTACACAATACAATAGGGTGTTTTGATGCTTTTAGGGCTTTTCACGTAATTATTAAAAGCTGTAAAGCGTTATGGAATTTTGTGCAGGAAGGCAATATATGTAATTAAAAGTGGTAAATGTTAAAAATATGTTATGACGATTCAAAAGTAGGTACTTCTAAAAGAAGTCTAATTGAATAAAGAAATGTTTGAGTTTGAATTTGTTAATAGTTACTCTGTAAAATTACTTCTTAGGTATTCTGCTAGAGCAGCTAGACTGTACCCGAAGCTTCTATGGTAATATTTGAAAAAGCAATCGTGTATTATGTAATGTTAACATTTATTTCAGCACCAAATTTATTTATTCTTGACAAATCTATATCGTTACATCTTCATCCTGACAGATTCCTGTCATCCCTCTCATCATCAAATCAATGATATTGAACGTCGTTATATTGAAATTTTACCTATTAATTGATTACGAATTGATAACAATTTGAAAAGACTGACCTGGTCAGTCTTTTCCAGTCTTTTCCAATGGCGCATTTTTTAGCGAGTATATAAATCTTTTTTAGTAATAAAAGCATCAATCGTTGCTTATAATTATTAGTCACATGTGGGGAAAAAATCATTTATAACCAGAAATTATGGCCATAAAATTAACATGATTCTGCCGTCAGAATATTATAGTACATATATACATACAAGGAAACATGAGCAGTATTAAGCTTTAAAATATAGTAATAAAGTAAATTGCAAATTGTCACTATTTTAGATAGGTTGTAATGATATCTATTATCTTGACCTGGAAGAGAGTCATTATATGTAGCTCAAGTTTAAACACTAGGTTCATCTACTTTTTTAAGTACATATTTAGTATTTACCTTGACCAATAGAATTGAATTCTAAATGTGGTATGTGCATTGTGCATGCATATAAAATAAACATAAGAAAATAACCTAATTACAATTGATTAAAAATTAAAATTATGAATTATAAAAAATGCACTAGAGTTCATACTACTTAACTGTATAATGTTTGTTTTAAAATATAACTACAAGTTATAAAAATGCAGTTGTAAGTGTTCATGTACTACCTATATGAATAGGTATGATATAAAAATATCACCGTACTATAAATTATAATCTACCTATAGGTAAACTGTCAAAAATTGTAGACTGTACCAAACTACCAAACCAATTACACGCGGCAAATCTGATCGATTTTCTTGATGATGCATTATAAACCTGTAAACCTGCAGTTGATGCACAAAGGGATTCAGGTATATTCATTATTCGCACTACTACAGTAATTATTTAGTAATCTGTGCTTCTATTATAACGATACTGCTCATTAGTGCTACATTTGGTGGGTTCATCAAATGATAATTATAGGCATAATCGGACGAGTCATCTCAACATACACCGAGCTGGACACGCCTTATGATCGAATTATGGCTGTAGCTTTAAAGCGATGGATTGACCGTAAATAGCTTCAGCACTCACCGATAGCTATGCGCCTTCCCCTTGTTCTCCTTGACAAGTTCCACGGTCTCCTGGTTGCCGGCTGGGTTGATGTCCACGCAGACCACGATACTGCCGAGCTTGCCGAAACGCATCGCCATCTCCCGGCCCATGCCGTGGCCGGCTCCTGTTATCTAGAAGTATTTAGATATTTGATATAAAGATATTTAATTACTATTATGATTTTTAACGGATTTAGAACATGGTTTATTCCTTATATTATTTAAACGAAGTTACAACTCTACAGAATTTTCAAAATCAGGTTCTATTAGTTAATGTAAGTGTATTGTGTGATTTCATTACCACGGGAATTTATTTTGACCGCGCAGACAAAGTCACTACCTATTAGAAAAAGATTCTAGTTGGAAGGAGTCAGGGCAAGTCGCTGATACTCTAATAAAAATCTGACTTGAACTTATTCAAACGGTACGTATAACGTATATATGTTTGGCCTTGACACTCTCACTGGGTAATAAACTTTACAAATGAGGGAATGCATTGCAACTTGACTGAAGCGATGCAAAACATGTTTTTGTGTAAACATTTCGTCAATGTGACTCCACACTTACCTACACCATTTTGTAATAGGTAGTTTGCTGCTAAGCGGTACTTAAAACGGAATTTGATTAGGTATCGATGTAAAATGTAAACAATTTAATAACTACAATTTTGTGTGTTTGTATGTAGTTTTCTCAGAAATAACTGAACCTCTTTAATTTCGTTTTCACCAATAAATAGAGCAATATGTAGAGTGAATACAAGCAGAGCATAATATGGTTCTATGATAGTGTACCTAAATATTCGGAAAATTTTGAATACAACTTTTTGTCTACAATAAAATTAGGCATTTGATACAACAAATGTAAAACATTGGAACCCCAAACCGTCAATGAAGCGTTTTAATTCTTAAAAACACTACTTTACTTACAAGCACAATCTCCCCACTAACGCTCTTCGGCTCTGGTGGTACGAAGAAGCGGTAGATGCAGTAGAACCACGTGGCGTACATCTTCACGATCAGCACGAGGATCTCTAGCGCCATCATGACGCCCTGGTACACCTTCATTGTGATGCCTTGTTCGTCCGTCCTAAACAAATAAATTATTGCATTAGAGAAATATATTTTACAGATCGCGTCATGTAAAAAGAACGGTCTCACAGTCAAGCTACGTATAGATAGGCGATTTATCTATTTGGTGGTTATGAATAACAATATGCGAAGCCACTATTCGCGAGGCTAGTTCAAAAATAAAATAATAGACAAAGTTTCGTGCGAATCTGTACCCATGCCAAGCTACTAGTTATTATTCTGTACCCATGCTCAAACACACCCCATCACATTTCTTCCAACGTTCTTTTTACGTGACGCATACTGTAACTCTTTATCTCAGAGATTTTAACAGTAAAACAATTTTGCATATTGAAGAAAGTATGAATGATTATTCTTATTTAATTAATTATCGCTACATTAGTAATCCGTAAAGCTAATTTTATATACCTAATGAATCACAAATTATGTATTTTTATACGTAGTTTAAAACAAGAAATGATTTATTATCTTATGAATTGTTTATCCAAATGCATGAATGGATGTTGTAAATGATTCACGCGTTAGTCAAATCAATGGTTAAAATATTCGATTGCTAAACGTTGTTTCCTCAGTGTGTACAAAACAATTACTTGAATTTGAAATCAGCCTTGTATGCAGAGTGCTAATTAGTCTTGGTTATGTAATTTTGAATGGCTTTTCGCATAGAGCACAATGCGTTGTTTTTCTTTTCCTTCGTTGAGTGGAAAGCTTTGCAACTTATGGAACATTTTGTGGAGTAGCTATGGTTACAAATATTTATTTGTTATGCGATATGTATATGAATTTGAATGAAAAGTATTAAATAAAAGGCGTTTCCTTTCCTAGACACATAGAAAAATAACTAAAACACTTGCAATAAATAGATTATCATGTCCCATTTGAATTCGGGACAAGGTTTTAGCAACGCGTAATGAGTATGCAAAAGTAATGTATGAGGAAACAGGGACCCCTCCGGATGCTGCTTTAAATTACATACATCGTTTCAACTATTATCTGTATAATAATACTAGCTGGAACCTGTGCTTGCTTGCATAGTACTGTGGTAAAAAGTATGTGCTAATTCTGACTATGTATAATAATTTATGTCTGCACCAAATTTTATATAGATCCGATCAGCAGCTGATGTTGCGTGTGAGATAAATAAACATAGAGCAATAACATTTACACCCATACATTCTTAATTTCGCGTTTATAATGTTATTAATTATAGTATTTGTAGGTCATGCGTCTTCTATTGATATTCAGTGTATTACGACCTATATTGAGACACAAAATTGATCACATATTTGCTGCAATTTCTAGACGTCCGCGTCGTAATTTCAACTTAACAATATCACTCTCACAATAGTATGAAGCATAATATGCTTATATTATAATGTGATGAGGAATGCATTGTGTGTTGAATCCATTATCTAGTATAATATGTAACGTATCTCCTGCGTCTGTCTATAGCTACATATTATGGTCGTGGTTAAAGTTCAGTCAGAATTTGGAACAAACAAAAGAGCCGTTTTTCCATACAAACGTTGTCCCCTGTTTCCTCCCTGGATTGTGCCACTAGAGCAATATTTTTTTTATTAATAATCTATGGTAACTTTAGCCACGTTTTCCTTTTTGTCATATCTTAATTATTATAAAAGATATGAACCTTCCAAAACGTGAGAAATAGCACAGATTTTCCGTTATGTTCCGTCTTCCATAAAACTAATTTTTGGACATTATATAAAAAAAGCAAAACGTAGGAACATAGCCTATACTTTTCTCTACTTAATTAAGAAAAAAGTAATTAAATCGGTCCAGTATTGGAGGAGGAAACAGGGGACTACGGAACGTCGAATTTGCGTAATTTTCCTAGGTATTTTCGGCAGGAGCTGCACTTGTCCCTGTCGCGTTCTACGGGGGAGGCATAGCGCGACAGTAATAGATAATAGAAAAACCTAATTTTGAATTCTCTCACTCGTTTTGTTGGCTCTTAAAATATACCTACGCATAGAAATTAAAATACACAATATAATATATTAACTACGTATATTATTATGTAAAAAAGCAATTCTTACAGATAAAATCAGTTACCTACTTAATTAAATAGATGAACCTAAAATATACATCTTTTAAAAGTCAGATAAAAAGCATTTCATTTAGACTAGTTGACTTCTCTATCATAAAATCATCCTACTAATATTATAAATGCGAAAGTTTGTGAGGATGTGTGTGTGTTTGTTACTCTTTCACGCAAATACTACTGAACCGATTACAATGAAATTAAGCACACATATAGAGGGTAACTTGGATTAACACATAGGATAGGTTTTATCCCAGATATCCCACGGGAACGGGAACTATAGGGGATTTTCTTTAAAAACGCGGGCGGATACATATATTATAATATAGCATTTCTAATCATCAAATAATATACGGGTCGTTCAGTGGAAATAGAGATAGCCTGACTAAAATACTAGTTAGGTACCAGATAAGCTATTGTAATTGATTATTGATAAGATAGGATACTATTCGATTAGGAGACTATGTACACTATAAGTTATAACACTATTATAATTATAATCGAATAGGGTTTTTTTTAATTAATAAACACAAATAATAAAGTACCATTAAACAAGAATTCCTGTATACCTACTTACATACTTGAACTGTAAAATAATCAATATGGTGATGATACTTTTTTTCCAATTCCGTAGGTATCACTTTAACGATATTTATTTCAGAATAATGGAATGGAATAATGTAAAATCTATAAAATATAAAACTTACGTAGACGGTAGATATAATAAAAATAGATAGTTATATGTATTATGTATGTATTATTTAATTGTATTAGAAAATACTAACTCTAAGTATACAGGGGAAACTATGTGACCTTGCGTGTTGCGTGCTACAATTATCTTGTTATCCGACTAAATGATAGATAAATCTTTTATATCAATTATATACACACGGCTAAATTACTTACATTATTATATCCGCTATCTTTCAGATAATGAATAGAGATCTACGCTGTTTGTTTTTGTACGAAGTAATGCATTTGGTTAGGTTATAAATATCGTAAAAAGTGGTTATGTTATACATGGTGTCCCACCAATGGTTTAATAAGCGCGAAGGGACTTGTACTTTTACATACGCTGAGTATGTAAAAAATACTTATAAAATTCCAGAAGCATTTTTTTTTTCAAATCCATGAATTCTTAAAACTCTATGTGTAGACACCTAACAAGCAACCCGCCAAACTTTCCCATCCGCACGTGAGCTATCTTTTAAGATTATGTTTTCATTGACAAAATGCTCATATAGCGAAGCGGTATATGCCGGCTGTGCGAAGTTAGAGAAGAAAACATGGATTTTAAAGGAAAAATTTAGCAAAAAAAATTTGACGTAATTTTTTTGTGTATTTTTTACGTGATCAGTGTATGTAAAACTTTAAGTCCCTTCGCGCTTAGTATACCGATAGTGGGACACCCTGTATATGTATAGGTATTATCAATATTATCATTACACTTGATAAGACAATTAATCGTGTTATTGAAATGATACGTCCTAAAGTAACTGCAAAATGTTTTGGGTTCTTAATTTGTTTCTTAAAATAAGTCTTAACTACTTATTTTAGCAGGTGTTACAGGGCACATTATTTTAAAAAATAATATTTATAATTCGAAATGTAATTAATATCAATAGATTATAATATAAATAGGCCGGGAGATAGTGACACAAAATTTAAAACAAACATAAGTGGATAGAATAAGAAATAAATATCATGCGTAAAAATTGCAAAACGACTATAATAATTTTATTGATAAAGAACTAGAACGTTTATAAATATTGAAGTGGTATTTCGACTTCATCGTCACACCTTCGATAGCTCAGTTGGTAGAGCGGTGGACTGTAGCTGGCTGTAACTGATATCCATAGGTCGCTGGTTCAAATCCGGCTCGAAGGAAATTTTTGGCAATTTCTATTTTTCTGTTTTCTTTTAATTTCCATGCATGCTATGATTTTCATTCATAATTTTCAATAAATTTTCGAGTAATGTGAAATATTTTTTTATAAAATATTTATGAATAGGTGGTACACATACGCTGAAAACTCCTTACGTGTTTTTTACTAAAATATTTAAAATTAACTTAACTAAGTATAAATCAGCATCAAAATAAATCATTGCTCTCTTTTATTCTTCAGACAGTGAGGGTAAAATCTAATTGCAATACTTGATAAATATTTAAAATTTATCTTGCTTTAATTTGAAAATTGAATGCATTCAATTATTTTGGGCTTTTTATTAATTTGGATGAAACAACACACGCATATTCTACCAATATGTATACGAATACTATGTGTGACCGACTTTGTTCAACTATACAGTTGAACAAAGTCGGTCACAACTCACAACTCACAACTCACATGCAACTCACAGTACAGGAAGACCTATGTTTAATGCCAAACGCATTACCTGTTTTATATTTTTTATAAAAAATTCCCTTTTTGCTTTCAAAAAATCAGATCAAATCCAACGTTACTATCATCTAAATTCTAAACCATATCTAATAATAACACACACACGATTATAATCAGCTCATCAACGAACGGACAGTTGTGTACATATTTTGCAATCTTTTAATCATGATCCAATCCATACTTCAATATTATTAATGCGAAAGTAACTCTGTCTGTCTGTCTGTTACTCAATCACGCCTAAACTACTGAACCAATTTGCATGAAATTTGGTATGGAGATATTTTAATACCCGAGAAAGGACATAGGCTACCTTTTATTGCGAAATATGTACCACGGGCGAAGCCGGGGCGGACCACTAGTGCACAATAATATTATCATTTATAACCATCTTTTCACCCCCTTCTGACGTGTGCACGATTTCACGATAACACCCGTTCCGGCCCATTAAACTATTGTACTACTATCATATACAATTTGTATACTTATCAAGGATTGATGACAGTAAAATTATTTCATGAGTTTATCTTATCAATGTGTTTTTACTTTTCAGGTTCTTTATTTACTAGCTTTTCGCCCGCAGCTTCGCCCGCGTAATCAAAGGATACGATAGTTCCCGTTCCCATGAGATTTTCGGGATAAAAACTATCCTATATGTTAATCCAAGTTACCTTATAACTATGTGTGTGCCAAATTTATTGAAAATCGTTTCAGTAATTTTTGCGTGAAGGAGTCAGAAACAAACATACAAAATTCGTATTTATATAGGTAATATAGACCATAGTTTTGAAAATTGTAATAGTTTCCAAGTTCCAAACCAATAATGACATGCACTAAAACTAAATTATGTTAACAAAGTGCATAATAACACAATATTATAAACGGGTATCCAGCAAAATCAGGAAGTTATATTTGGTGCGAGTCCAGTTCAAGCTGTGACGTCATTGGTTAGACAACCCGCAAACTTGTATTTGTTATTTAACTACCGACTTATCTTCGCGAATTTTAATTCGATTTTATAGCGATTAAAAATATATTGTATTTAATTAATTACCTGATTAGATAATGATAAAATATTTGCAAAGTACCTATTGTAGTAGGCAAAGGTAAGGTTGGTGTTTTTCACTCAAAGTTATTCATATTATGTGGAATTTGGAAAGATGAAGATGAATAATTATTGGATGAATGTTTTGAGTTGGTTTTGAGTAAACTTTATTGTCTTTCGACATTAGGATAGTGCGGCAGCTATTTTGTTATAAAGAAAATAAGTAATTATGTAATATGAACCTACTTTAACGTTGTATTAAATAATAAATTATCCTAATTGATTTTTATTATTGCATCCTTATCTTTACTAATCGTTACTTGAGAAACTACTAATGTTTGTTTGTCTTTCTTCACGTCGGTCGTAACGAAATTTTATGATTTTTGAAGCTAAAGAGTGAATTGGCGACCTACTTTTTATTTGAAACTTAGGTACCAGTCTCTATAATAATTATGATTTCTGCAATAAAAGAGAACTCTAACAGAACAAGGGCTTTACATAACGCCAGCCTTATGGAACACCTCTAGCTTCCTGTGAAAACAAGTTTTTACTATAGTTACGTGGTATTAGCAGTAGAAAATGTTTTAGTACAAAATGTTCTTGAACTAAATCGATCACGCACTGCAACGTCTATTGACTCACATCCTTTGAAATTCATCCAACAAATATATACTAAAATTGTTGTTATTACGATATGATTAAAAAAACTTGAGAGAGTTCCTTCAATGATTAGTTGAAGATTGTTAATTTCAGATAGCAGTTGTTAACTCGTTAGTGAAATAGTGAATTAAAATGCTATTATAGTTAATTGGAGCTGTAGATATGTATTTATTTAATTAATATAATACCTGTATGATAGTTGATACATTGTTCAGTGTTTACGCAAAGGTAACTCTGGATGTTGTCTGCTTCTTTTTTAAAACAGAATCGATTAACGTAATTATTATTGTATTGTTTCTATTAGCATAGCAAGAACATAATTTTGACTAAATTTCTTCCAAAATAGTGTCTCCACATTAAAATTCATCCACTATAATACAAACTGTACATACAAACACATCCACACGTTTTTTATTTCTCATGAGTAGGGACTTGTAAGGAATTAACATAATCAATAATCTTAATCTATCTATATATAAAAAAAAAACGTTTTCCTAGGTCACCGCATCACGCGTGAACGAATGGACCGATTTCGATAATTCTTTTTTATTATATTCCTTGAAGTACGAGGATGGTTCTTATGTAGAGAAACGTAAATATGTACCACGGGCGAAGCCGGGGCGGACCGCTAGTTATAATATAAACCCCGGGACTCGAGTTAGGTATACTAATTGGTTATAAGTTATAACCTATTACTTAATTAAATAATTGAAGGAACAACAAATACCTAACTACGCATAATTTATGAAGGATTTTAATACTTATTTCATGAATTGAAATTGAAGAAAAATAATAATTATTCTTTTTCTTTGTGTTTAAATATCACTCATTTTTTATTTAAAAATATATATCTTTATGAATTACTAGCTTTCCGCCCGCGGCTTCGCCCGCGTTTTCAAAGAAAAACCCGTTCCCGTAGGATTTCCGGGATAAAACCTATCCTATATCCTTTCTCGGTTATCAAAATATCTCTATACCAAAGCAAATTGGTTCAGTAGTAAAGGCGTGATTGAGTAACAGACAGACAGACAGAGTTACTTTCGCATTTATAATATTAATAGTAAGTATGGATTATCTGTACCTATTAATCACAATTTAAAAATTTACACGTGGGTAAGTAAGAATTTATTCTACCTAATAAACAAAATTTCATTACATTAATTTTGCATTATCATAAATGTAGACTTTCGAATCACTGGTTTTATAATAATAATTAAATGATTAAAAACATCTTACTTTGACAATCATTAAAAACACGGAATAAAAAGTAAAAAATAAATCTACAACTCACTCAAAAAACAATACATTCTGTTTCTTCCCTGATTGAACCATAGACACGTTTAACCACATCACTTTATGTCAAAAACGAAATGTCAAAAACGCGTTTGCCGCGCTTCACAACGCGGCGCTGGTTTTGGAGTGTGCGAGTCTAATGCGCGGTTTAACTTTCACTAGTGCAGTTGCATCGGTTGCATAATTATCGGAAACATTACAAAAAAAATTGAACGCATCCTTCCCGTGGCCGGATTGTTTCGTAGATAATTCGCTTGTGATTGTTTCGAATGGGTTTCCTTTTTTTGGTTGCTCACGTAAATGTCAATTTTCCCGCCAATTATTTGTTTATGCCAATGTCAAGTCTACAAGTATAAAATATTCACAAAAAAAGTATCATAATGTTTATTATAATATTAACATAAATTAGTACCTACCTTCCTACAGAAGATAATAATTGTGACCCGCGATTTTTATGCTAAGCATGATTATATTAATCACATTACATACATTACGTTTAATTATTATGCTTAATCCATATTTTAAACATAATCAAGTACATAAGCTGCAGTAAAAATTGCTAAAATATAAAACGTGTCATTCTTGCGATAATTGATTAACGCAAATGAATCTGTGCTATTAGCACATTACTCCATTATACAGAAAAACAATTCACACGCATATATCGCAAGTTTTAGCACAGATAATATACATAGGTACTACACATGTATTAGTGTCGTGTGAACAGATCAATGGTAATAAATGAAATTGAACGCATGTTATACGCAATTTTAAGACTTCGTAAATCTATTTTTTTCTGCTTGTTTTATTTCCGAACAGAAAGCAATGATAGTGTACACATAAACATACGTGTGCGTAAATTTGTCGAATGTACGATTCGTATTGTAAATGTACGACTTGTATTGTAAATGTGCGATTCGTATTGTAGATGGTTATTAGAAAGAAGGTAAAATTTTGTACACCGGGTTAATTTTGAACCTTGCGTTGGAAGAAATATAAGGACAAAAAGAGAGTCATATTCAGAATAATAACATTTTACATTTTATATGAATGTAAAATCAAACATAAGTATTTGTTTTAATTATTATGCACGTCACATAGGTACACCTTTGTTGTCTCTTTATTATTGAAAAACTAAACAAGTTAGTAATAAAATAAACAACATTGCAAATAAAGAAAATTAAATATCTCTATGCATATTGCAGATGAATCGAGATAAGAATTTTAATGACATTTTCAATACCTACCTTTCCTTTTAAGAAATCAACTTTTATAAGTAAAGACCTTCGTTCTTTCCAAATTAAAAAAAAATGTTCTTGAAGCTATATTTGTTCTAGTTGTTTTTCTTGATAAAAAAATTTACATTTTTATGTACTTATTTTTATGTGTATGTTGTAACTTGTAAGTATGTATTACCTTTATCTATGAATATTAATATTAAGTATACAAAAGGTTTAAGTCTCTGGATCTACTGAAGTGATTTTGAAAATTATTTTATCGTTCGTAAGCATCTTGACGGATTAGGTATCATAATTCCTTAAACAATGGGCAAAGTCTGAACAAGCAGCTAATATATAACTTTTTCTGTCCCTACGTCCCTAGTATATAGGTAAGTATGCCTAAATCTTTAAAACTGCGCAACGGATTTCGATGCGGGTTTTTTTAAATAGATAGAGTGATTTAAGAGGAAGGTGTTAGTATATTATTTATTAGGTTTTAGACAAAGCGGGCGAAGCCGCGGGCGGAAACTAGTATATGTTTCATTAACCTCACAACGTTCACCTATTTACCCAATCTGCTTTATACAATGCTACCAGTTAGAGGTTATTCCAACAAAATATTTGTCTAATTATCTTAGCTGCATTCTTCTGTATTGCATCAATGGTAATGTGTAAACAGAACATAAACGTAATATTCATGTCGTAACTGGGACAAACATAACATATCATTAACTGTGAGAAATGTATCTTCTCTGTTTAAGGTTTTTTGTATGAACATTTCTATTGATTTATCTCGATACTAGCTTACCTCCCGTGGCTTCGCCCGCTTTGTCTAAAACCTAATAAGTAAATTATATACTAAAACCTTCCTCTTGAATCACTCTATCTATCAAAAAAACCCGCATCAAAATCCGTTGCGCAGTTTTAAAGATTTAAGCATACAAAGAGACGAGGGACAAAAAGCGACTTTGTTTTATACTATGTAGTGATGAGAATGTAGACTAGAAGCATCAGAAGTTACGTACTATTAATTTATGTTATGACATATTATGCTTTCTTCCTAAAAACTGTTTCCAGTTACTATGAACTATTTCTCAACAGAATTTTATGAATGTTTTGTGTAAGTATATTTCATAGGTATGGGAATATATCGTAGGTATGTAGATATTTCATACCGCTTCCTGATTAGGATGTGTTAACTGTTAGCTGAACAACCCGGTAAATTGCAATGAAGTTAAAATTGAAACAATAACACTTTAAAAATAAAATATATTATATATAAGTTAAAGGATTAATGAAATAAGTTATACAAATATATTATATAAAACTAGCTGCTCCGCGCGGTTTCACCCCCGTGGCTCCACTCCTGTTGGTCGTAGCGTGATGATATATAGCCTACTAGCTTTCCGCCCGCGGCTTCGCCCGCGTTTTCAAAGAAAAACCCGTTCCCGTAGGATTTCCGGGATAAAACCTATCCTATGTCCTTTCTCGGGTATCAAAATATCTCTATACCAAATTTCATGCAAATTGGTTCAGTAGTTAAGGCGTGATTGAGTAACAGACAGACATACAGAGTTACTTTCGCATTTATAATATTAGTATGGATAGCCTTCCTCGATAAATGAGCTATCTAACACCGAAAGAATTTTTCAAATCGGACCAGTGGTTCCCGAGATTAGCGCGTTCAAACAAACAAACATACAAACTCTTCAGCTTTATAATATTAGTATAGATTTAATTATCATAGCGATACTAATACAGCGCATCAATAAACTCTTATTTGTTTTATAACTTTATAGTTAGCACGAAACAAAGATATTCCCTGACTCTATTACCTGAGATTGTATTATTCCGTTGTTTACGACATGCTAAAAAATATAAACACGTTTTTTTAATTTGAATATTTTTCTGTAGCATGTATTTTTCAACTATTGTATCTATATTCTATACCTACAATTTATTCTGAGCTTTTATTCACTCATTCTTTTCTAAACAATGTACAATGAACATCTATTTTTGGAGCTCTGTGTAGAAAACTACTTAGTTCCTTGTTATCTGTTCGAGAGTTTTGATAATTAAGACGATACACAAAAAAAAATCCACTGCTTGGCGGGCGGAGTCTAATAGCTCGCTATCGCAAACGCGGGTGTGCGCGAAGTCATTCTTGCAAACTCGCCGCGCTGCCGCTGGCCGACTCGGGACAAACATGTATGGAGTCGTCATACAGTTATAATATTGTTATACATTTATTTAATTGTTGATTTATTGGTTTTATTTTCTTGCTTATAAACAAATAATCTTCTTTTTAACAACTACTTAGACATTATTAATAATTATTATTATTTCGTAATGTTTAATTTATTACAAAATAATACAGATTATAAATAATATATTGTTACTCTGAAAAAATGAAATGGTACTCAATAACGCGGACTACTGAATTGATTTAGATATTACATCATGCCCAAAAATGAAAGGTACTATTTCTGAAAAAAGTCATAAACCCTAATTCTTCTCAGTCAAAGTCAAGAGTGGAAGATATCGCTAATACAGTAAAACTGATGCGAAACTTTGGATGTTAATTTGTATATTTTTTTGTTAGTTGTTACTTAATCACGTCAAGACTACATTACCAATTTTGATAAAATATAGCTAATTGCCTGGATTTACACATAGGATACTTTTTATCCGAACTGAACACTTCTGTGGGATAAAACAGGATTCACGATATAACCTAATTCCACGCGGGCAAAGCCGCGGTCGGAATGATATTTTTTTAAATAAAAAAATTGTTTTAAAAAAACACAAAATATATTGACGCATGTATTTATTTTTTGCACTCTATTATAATTGTATATGTGTTATTCATTACAAATAATCAAAATAAAATAGCCAGAACAAAGTTAGGCCCTGGTAGGGTAGGTACAGGTAGGCAGGTACAGCAATGTGAGACGAACACTGGCTTATTTATACCAATAATAATGTATTATAAACATTAAATTAAGTTTACAAAAAATACATAATATTAGCTAATGTGAAAACGAATCAACCAATCATCCCACAACAATGAAATGTGCACACAAATATTCATCCAAATCGGTTCATGTGATTAGGAGGAGTGACTGCAGCGCCATCTTCCGGGCCCAATTGTGTTTCCAGATCACCCAGGAACTCAATTTAATATACTTACACAAAATTTTTCGAAATGAAAACTCACATTACTATGTAAATATGAATATAAACCTGTTTTATTACTAAGCAATTTCCCGCACAGGTGTAGTAAGTATAAATGAAATAAATATCAACATCAAATTCTTTATACAACATACTTATCTACCACCTTCTAAGAAATGTAATTCTTGAAATTATTTCGTATTTTTTTTAAATATAATACTACTCCAATGAGCTCCTGTTCCATATTATGTCCGCCATACTTCCACTAAGTTCACCATGATTTTTTATTTCTTTGCACTTTGTTGCTTTTTGCTAAAAATGGAATCATGCGATAAAACCAGTAGAGCGTTGATATAAACATATATTTTTGACTGAATAAAGGTATTTACGAAGGAATGGGTTCACATTGTGAACAATCAGTGGGTTTATTTTCCTTCTGGATTCCGGATTTCTGAAAAGATTATCTATGCTATAAATGAAAAAATCTTACACATTCGTTATGTACTTAAAACAGGGGTACATATCAAACATCGTCTATAATACAATTATCATCAAATTTAAAATAAAACCAACTTACTTCATTAATTTGTTCCAATTGTAAGCATTCTTTTTCCTCCAATCTTTATGTTTCTTCTTCTTATTTTCTTTATTGTCCCCATTTGTCTCATTTTGTCTTATCGTGTTGTCACCCTTTTTTACGATTGCGCGAGCGACACAAGTTCCCCGTGTGACGGCCGTAGCGGGAATGACTCGTGCTGCGTGCAGCGATCGGGGTAGGAAGGTACAGGGCGGCTCTCGCTATATTGGCTGGTCGCGCGCTAATTTCAAGTATTTCTTGTTTATTTCAAAACCATCGCATATTTCAAAATTCTAACACGGTAGACGTATAGGTTGTATATTTTATAGTTAATATCCAAAAAGTCGTAACTTTACGTTTGTTATTTTGAAGATGCCAGAGATTAAAAAAAAATAACAATGAGAACTTTGTATTTTTTTTCTATCGAGAAAATATTATGGAATCATGTTTCTAAAACGGTAGAAGTATTGTGTTACTATTGAACTTTCTTGTCAAGAATTTTCATCACGACAACTTTAATAATATAAAAATTACGAAGGTTTAAAAAGGGCCGTAAATGTTAGAAAAATTAATTCATCACCTTAAACCTTCATTAATTGTGTATCTTCAGATGATTGTGTGGTCTATGCTTAGAGCTGTATGGTTTAATGCTCTAAGGGTCTATGGTACCTATCTTGACTATCTAAATAGGACGCGTTCCCATTTGAATCCCTTCTTTCGAAACAAACTTGCGTGCTAATCTGGTTCTAAAACATTCAGAGTCAAAGGTCACAGTCGACTGTGGTAAATTTACATAAATGGCACTGTCTAGTCACTGGACGCGTATCGGATAAGGTTAATCGTGTGTGCGTGTGCCCATTGCGTAAGTGTGCGTGCGTGTGGTGTTAAATTGGGCAAATGTACGGTGACATTGTTTATGTTCGTATCTGTGTATTTATATGTACCTAAGAAAATAATGAAATAATAAAAACTGATAAATTTAGAGTTATTTTTAGAACGTTGGTGTAAGTAATTAAGAATGGTTCATGGTTGCCTGTTTGTTTTGCCTGAAAATTTTAAGTGTTGAATATTTTTGGGTTTATTTTATTAAATCTCATGAGAGACACTCAATAAAAATTGAATATTCATTTTTTTATTTATGTTTTGTGTAATTATAATATTACTCTACAATAACGGACTGCTAGCTACTAACACCCTTTTTAAAGTAAAAACTAAAAACTATACATTTCTGGTCCATTTTTATCATTTCATTGAATCAACCAGGATTTGGTCAAACAATAAATTTTGCGATAACATCGACTGTGCGCAAACTTTCCTTGATACGAGCGGGTCGATGACCTCTCGCTTGATAAGTATCAATGACACAGTTCATTCATATGAAAGATATTGAGTAGGTACGATGATTAAATATAATATGTGGGTAAAAATAAATAATTTGGAAAATCCAAAAGTGCACGCCTCATAATTT
>CAJQZN010040331.1:0-10238 GCA_907164685.1 Colias eurytheme
AGCTATATATTTTACAGATTCATATTTTTTAATAATGTATATACTACCGAGAACGTATACACGCAGCTTTGGAATTACCAATCTTGTGGGTTTTTATTTACAGCTGCGTATATACATTCCAAGGTAGCATACACATAGTATTCTTCGATGATGTGTATGGGTACAATCAAGGGTACAGTAAATAAAATAAAACGCATAGAATCATTTCTTATTTTTATTGTGTTGGTGTTTAATGTAATAGGCCTTAGCATAATTTTTTATTTCGTCATCCCCATCATAATTTATTTTGCCGCTTAATATTCTATTAACCGAACGGCACCAACTATAAATTAAAACATTAACAGATTTGTCGCGGAATAATTTAATGAAATTAATTTTGTGTTCATCACAATTAAATATTTCAAAGTTAACAAATATGTCAATAATTTTGTTTATGTTACTTTTTACACATATAACATTAATATTTCTTTTTAGTTATGCAGTGGTTATATTTTGAATTTCACTAAAACATTCCACGACTTCATTGGAAGGATAACATAGCCATTTGGAATTTGCATATTCTTTTGATTTAATAAATGATGAATGAGATGAAATATGTTCTGTCGCAAATATGGTTTGTTTACATCTAACACAACCTCCAATACGCAGGTTTTGTAAAATTTTTTTCAGGACCCAACCACAAACATATCCTTTACTTTGCATTCCATCAGATATGTTTGTATTCTGCAAAATTTCTTCATTTATATAAAATGTTTCTCTTTCTTTATCTGCAATCTTAGTTATATTATCTGTCTTTGTTAATAAGAAGTCTAAGGATTGTAAAAATGTGCTCATATCTTCCTCACAATTAGCTTTGAGGGAATGGGAAGAACAAAAATTGCTTAACAAAAGTGCCTTAAATGCACCCTCAAAGTTAATTATGTTTGGAGCTACATTTCTTATCCCTAGACTTCTTACACGTCCAAAGAAGTTTTCGATTGGGTCCTGATTAAAGTTGCGACATAACATGATATCAAATTCATACTTATTGTGCAATATTTTCCAAATAGCTTGGAATCCCTCTATAGTTTTAATAAGATTTTTTATAGATGGTACAGTCTTTTCAAGAATACGTACTTTATTGCCAATTACCTTTCTTTCTATAAATTTTATTTCTTTTAAAAATTTTATGGCTTGTTTCCATAATTCATGATGGGGTGAATTGTGCTTTACACCTGACCTATACACTTTTCCATTTTCTATACAGAAAGTATTACTATTTAAAGAATCAAATAATTTGTCCAATAACAATATGATGGGAACTAACTGTGTGCACTCGAAGGAAACTTTTCCTGCATCATACAAATGTTTGGTGGCGGAAGCCATTGAATGACTGAATAATTGTGTTGCAGTTTTCACTTTCATTTTGTTTATTTTTTGTGTATTGATATGTTCTTCGGTAATCTTTGGTAGTAACCTTAATTCTCCATAGGATTTATCTGCTTCGTATACCTCCTGGAAATACTCCCACTTAACAATTTTTTCTGTTTTTTCATGGAGATATTTTAAATTTTTTGACATTAAATTATTTCTTATGCCTTTAAATAAGTGAGGTGTGTCATATAAAGGTATTATTTTTACCTTATCCACCATCATTATCTCACCCCTCCAAGATTTGCCTTGTTTTAAATAGACTATTTTTGTGTCATTTATTAGACTTTCTATTGCCCCAACATTGACCATACTCTGATCACACACTGTAGCAATTATGTTTAGACCAGTAGCTGTTACATGTTTTACGACCTCCTTTATTACATTTTTTAAATCAAATCTTTTTAAACTTTGTGTAAAAAAATAAGCTACTGGTTGTTTATATTTTATTTTTATGCCTCTAACCATAAATACTAATGCATGATCAGCTATCTTTGTTGGGCCTATATTAGCAAATCCTTTAAGCTCATCAGAGGCAGCAAGATAATGAACTTGTGGTTTAATTGACATCTCGTCAAATATGAGTGTGCACAATCTATCATCAGCACTCATATTGTCCACAGTTTCCTTCATTTTCTCAAAGATGAGAGTGTTTATGCCTGGCTTGATTTTAATTCTGCCTAACAGATTTCGGAGAGATTTAGCAGATGGCAATGTGAAACATTTGTATAATAAAGAGTAGCTCTTTGGGCTCCTTTTATACAATGCCATTGCTAAAATTTTTTCTTCAGTAGTGAATCGACGTCCTTTGGGTTTTTTCGCGGATTCCCGAAACTGCATATTTGTTAAAAGTCTAGATGGCAAAGACATTGACTTTGTGACATTTTCAAATGATTTTTTCATTGAAAGTTTTTCAGCATCAGCCAAACGTGACTTAAAATTTTTATTTTTCCTTTTCAATCTGCATATTTCACTCCTTAAATTTCTTATTTGTTTTTGAGTTGTTTTATAATAATGCAGACATTGTGACTTCTTTCTTGTACCTGTAATGGAAGAATTATATAAAATACTGTGGTTGGTTGAATGATGAAAATTAAAATAATATAACAAAAAAAAATGTTTTATATGATTAATTAAAAAAATATCCAGCAAAGCATATAGGTATTTAATGTTAATTTACCTGACAGCAGTGATGGTTTTGGCTGCACATACATACTAGGTCCAGGCTCATCTAATGCAGTGACTCCAGTCACTTGTTGTAGTACACAAGATGGTATGTTCATAGTGGGCTCTACAGTTTTCACAGCAGTAATAGTAGACAACCCTGAAATTATAAATAGTTATTTACAACTTCATCCACAACAATCAATTTTTGCCATCCTACAGTATGATAGTGTTTTATCATATAAATTGTATTTGAAAGTTATTCATAGGTTCAGTTAACATTTATCCTTTGGAATGATCATTTAATATTGCATACAATTATATTATATACTGTATTACAAGCGTACTCACTAAAATTAAATATGACTTTATAATGGTTTGTATTAAAGCAGTATTAAGTTATGTGTAATGTATGCTTCTATTTTTAGTTATGTCTAGTATTAGAATAACCTATCGGCCAAGAATCAATCAAACAAAGAATTTTTGTGTATTTTTTTTTTATATCATAATTCATAAATATATTTAACAAGTTTAGCTAATGCTAATCAAATGAAAATTAGATGCTTAGAACCGAACAAGATAGCCAATAACAATAATATAACAAAGTCAATAAATACATCTTAATCTCAAGTTGTAATTGCACTAACTGATAAAAAATTGTTATTTGTTTACCTAATGTAAATAAATTAGTAATAAATTACAAACTAGCTGTGCTCCGCGGTTTCACCCACATATTGCTCCGCTCCTGTTGGTCTTAGCATGATGATATAGCCTATACTTATATAAAAAACGCGAGTTTTAAACCGGCCTCGTGAGCATATATAATTTGTTTTTTTTTTTTAATTTATCAAGCTTTAAATATTTACATTAACTTACCGTGTATGTTCTTCACAGGAATAGCTAAAGCACTCAAGCGATTGTTGCGATTTTTATGGCTTTCCAAAAAATGTATGTCACAAATTTTTTTAGATTTGAAAATTTCTCCATCACTGATGTCTTTTAGTGTATCACCTGCCAAGTCTACCCACTTTCTAAATCGTTCTGGATATTTTTCTGGATTCGGAAATCTGTGGATGGTGACACCTGCAAATCAAATGTTACAATTAAAATAGAAAATTAAACAGGAATTTCTCTATTAAGATAAGAATTCATGAATGCAAATAAGCACAACTACCTACCTTTGGTCACACATCCGAACACACAAAGTCTGTCAGTAGGCATATCGATTACTTATAGCAGCACTTAACTGATAGCGTCCAAAATCGCAAAACTTAATTATTAATAGCGTCCAAATATCGCAACACTTAATAACAGAACTAATAGCGTCCAAATATCGCAAATTAACAAAACACGGGAGAGGTACGTCTAGCGGAATCATACAACTCGACGCTAGGCGTAGACTTCGTTAATATTCTTCAGCTGAAGCAGAAGATGGGCACTTCACGAATTACTTATTCAGCAAACGCAAACAAACCAAGAAAAAAGCGCACGCGCTCACGTTCAATGAAAACGAGTGGCGGCCATATTTGCAAATTTGTTGAGATATCAAAATTTGAATAAAGAGACTGTAACCGACACTGTTTTTAAAATTATGTATTTTAAATTGGTTTAAGGGATTTTATAAAACAATTACATTTTATTACAATAATTTTAAAGTTTATAGATAAATTATATTTGTATAAAGCATATGTTTTATTAATTAATGTTGCTGTGACATCTAGCGAGTAATTATATAACTATTTGGACACGGTTTATTTCGGAATACAACTAATAGATGGCAGCATCATATAATAAATGTTTAGCTATAAGGCGAGTTTCCTACCCCTGGAGTATTGGCTCTTATGTACGTCGTTTTCCAGAGTAATAGTTTCTTTTATACCTGCTTTTATATAGCGTATATGTAGTAGGTACTGTTTTGTTTGTGTGTGCTGAAGGAATATTTTCTTTGAGGGCTGAATGTTGTCAATAACAAGATGTTTTAATATTTTGAATAAATAAATGTAAATAGGCCGTTCTTTTTTAGACTAGGTGTAGTAAACTGTTCAGCTATTTGCATATTTAATTTATCGGGCTGGCATAAAATTTATATTTATATTCTTAAAATTAAAACTTATAACGCATATCGTGTATGGTTGAAAAAAAACAACAGTCAGAATAAATGCGTATCTTTTAAAATAGTTATTATTGATTAATAGCCATAACAATGAACATAGAAAATACAACGCTGCGCAGTTTCCGTATCAAAACATATGAAAATATGTAAAAATAACCAAAACAACACGATTGAAACAAGGCTGTGGAATGAAGGGAAATATTTGTAAATCTGAACATTCTACTAATTATGTACTTAGAAAATATAATATTTCGTGTGTGGCTTCATTTATTTTATTAATAGTGCAGTAAATACTGCAACATCACGCATAAAACATTTTAAGAGGTTAGCCTATATGTTCAAGTAAAAAAAACATAGTTATATTAAACTAGGCACAGAAAGTTACTTCAATTGAAATCACTACATAGTCCACTCTATGTCCCTATGTGTGCTTAAATATTTGAAACTACGCTACGGATTTTGATACGGCTTTTTTAAGTAATACGGCGTTTTGTCTTAAATCTAATAAGTTTTAGTATATAATTTATTACATTTAAGACAAAACGGGCGAAGCCGTGGGTGGAGAGCTAGTTAAGTTTATATGTAAGTATAGAAGTTTAGTTGTTTGCTGTCTGGGTACCTGATATTTGAGTGTCCAACAATGAATAATAAACCTTGTGCTCCTCAATTATTATTAGCGTAGCTCTCATTAACGACACCGTCAGTGGCACTCCAGCTGACGTGTGTTTGCACAAACATAAGGCGGGTAGATGTACATTTACGATCGGCTCAAATGCACACACATAAACTCGCATGTTTGCGCGCTGTACTCGCCGCGCCTTCGGAGGAACTTTCCTATACGTGTGAAGTGTGACGTCATTGGATGGTTCTTATAATTGCACTTAATTATGGGGTGAGGAGGTTCGTGGTAAGGATGGGGTGGAGGTTGATATGATTGAGTGCAGTTTTTAGTGATATAGCTTTATATGAAGCTTTTGTTGCACAACAACCGCAAAATTTGGAAAATTCCTCTAGAAAATACGCTAATCTCTATGTACTTTTATTGTTAAATGATAAAACTCCGAATCGAGCTTTTAGTATACTTTTGCCATAAATGAACTATTGCGTTTATATTTTCAGTTTCAACTTAAAACAATACTTAAACATACGAACTCTACCACTAAACAATTCGTTTGTTAATTCATTAATTCGCACTAAAGCTTTTCCGCTCTACGAGCTTGCGCCCGCCCTACACCCATGCATCTGCCCTTATCAGTCGTTACTCGTTCCGCGGACGCCCTGCGGTTCGGACGTGTGCCGCGGGTTATATGTTACGGAATATATTTATATATGCTCGTGTCGAAGTGTCGTTTTGGATTGTCGTAGGTTAGGTAGTGGTGTGTAGTGTTTTTTTTTCGATGGTTATTGATAATAAGTAATGTAGGTTGATGAGTATGTAGTAGCTATAGCAGTTTTTTGGCGGAAATAAAAATACAAAGTACATATACTGTGTAAATTTTTGCGTCACTTTAACAAAAAATTCTCTGGATTTTTTATTTATAATTTTTTTATAAGTACTTAACTATTAGACAATTTGAAAAAGATAGTATTATCACTTGCACCTGTTATATGATGCTCTGTTTATAATTTATTTAGAGACAATTTAAAGATAAGAAAATCAGGTCAAGTGCAGTCAGTACAATGCATCGAGATAAATGACTTCCTCTATTTTATAATTATTGTTTAGAATATTTATAATGTGATGCATATATCTAAAGTGTTGTCACCGATATCAAGAGGGAAAATATGACAATTGATTAAAAATAATTGTACTGATGGATAAATATAAATTGTTAGTATCTGTGTATGAATAATCTTAATACTATTATAAAGGCGAAAGTTTGTATGGGTGTTTGTTACTCTTTCACGTAAAAACTACTGAACCGATTACAATGAAATTTAGCACACATATAGAGGGTAACTTGGATTAACACATAGGATAGGTTTTATCCCGGAAATCCCACGGGAACGGGAACTATGCGGGTTTTCCTTTGAAAACGCGGGCGAAGCCGCGGGCGGAAATCTAGTATTGATATAATATCTTTCTTTCCTAAATATAATACTCATAAAATTTATGTATATAATCGGAATTGCAAATAGTTTCCAATCACTGGTTTCGTATTGGTTAGTTAGTTTTCAATTGAAATTATCATAAGCTTTGTTTATTTTAAACATGGTATATTTTATCTTCTATTGTTAAATGCAGTTACCAAATATAGAACAAGTACAGAACTAAGTTATACGGTCAATGTTAAATAATATATCAACTCTGCTTGCACTTAACTGAAACTTAAACTCAAAAATACAATTAGGTTTTAAAAGCTTTTTTAGTTTGTTATTTCTTAGTTTCGGCGCAAATTTTCATCTAGAAAGAAATATTAACGTTTGTAAGTCGCACTTTTTCCTACTAACCTATTAATAAAAATTTAGTATGTTTGTTACTCTAACACACATAAATGACCAGACGGATATGAATGATATTTGGCACAGTTTTTGAATAATGCTATATAATTAAATATCATTGCTTTAGATGTATTATTTTTAGGAAAAAACAAAGTTGTTATAAACTAATGCTAAATAAGAAAATCATATGTAGAAAAAGCCAGAATTGTTGTAAGCTGCAACTAAGTATACCTATAAGAAAAAATAGTTGTTTTTATACGTTTGTAAAAAAATGGTCATCCAAAGGTTACACATGCAGGAAGTTTTATTAGCATAAAGTTACGGCACTAAATTAGCCCTTAATGCCTGTGTATGGCACATACGGCACATAGCTGGACGGACGATTGATTTATTTCTATATATCTCTAGATTATTCAACATACTATTATTTATCTTCTCGGAAATAAACGATCTGGTACTTAGTTGGTATGATGATTAGTATAATATGATGTTAGAGCGCGGATTGCTAGTCATTTTGATCATTTTATCATATTACAATGCTGTTTAGTTTATTTTGAATTAGACATTAATTAAATTTCAATGTGAAGGTTTATCGTTCTCTAGTCTAATATACCTTTTAAATAATTAAAAATTAAAATATGACATTTTGTTATATCTTTTAAAAAACGTGTTTTTAATTTTTATGAACAACCTGCCGCTAAACTAAACAGCTACTTATATCTTCGTGGCATTTCTTAATGACGCGGACGTAGGTACGTACATAATTGCACAAAATAACATCTAATGAGATACACCAATGCAGTAGTCCTTTAGGAAAAGCACTAGCATCTGGATAATATGAATAGACGAGTATTTGACGATGACGTCGGTGTTAAAAGATTCATTGCTCTATATATTATCAGTACTATGTATTTCGGGCAATAACTGAAAATGTACGCGCGTCAGATGCAATATTTATATGTATACATGTGAAAATGATGTAGTAAATAGATTAATGAGATTGTAAATATGTAAAGGATGCGTATTAAGAGCAACGTGCTATTTCCTAGTTTCCAAGGGGGCAAAAGTTATTGTAATAATTAGTGAATTTTGGGTCATTTCGTGATGTTTATGCGAATATAATATTATGGAAAAAGTTACTGTGAATGTTCGCTGTGAATGCGTATTTGGTTATCCATTAGGTAGAGGTCGTTTAATAAAGGAAAATATACTGAAAAATTACATTAATTATTATAAAAAAATTCATATGCATTCTTCCTGGAAATTATTATCAGAGATAAAACAAACATGGAATGATAATAAATGCCGATTAATTTTTTTCATTTTAGTTCTGATTGTACCAATATTATACATAATCATCGGTTAATAAATAACATTTTTAAATACCAAAATATATAACAAAATTACTTATTTATAAAGTTATTTCAGCATTTTAAACTACTCTTACCATTTAATTGAACAATTTTACAAGTATTTAGCTTATTACCATGAACACAAGCGATCAGTGACTTTATAGTGCACTCCAGTGAAGTATAGTGTACTCTAGTGTACTATAATGTACTCTAGTGTAGTGTTGTGAATTCAAAAACAGTTTTTCACTTTTACTATGAACACAAGCGATCAGTGACTTTATAGAGTGCTCCAGTGAAGTATTATAGTTTATTCTAGTGTACTCTCGTGAACTATAGTGCACTCTAGTGTACTCTAGTGTAGTGTGGTACGACACAAAATGGCGGCGCAAGCCCCGCCTCGTGTGTCGCGCAACGTGTCGCTGCCGGCCGGGCGACAGCCGGCAACTGTTGGCATGCTGGCGAGGCGGACGCTATCGGAGAGGTGATGGTTGTTGTTGTGTTGTTATAAGATGTTTAAGGGTTTGATTGAACGAAATCATGAGGGAAGGGAGTGTAAGGGAAATTGCAACTTGTAGAAGTGTGCTGATGTCGAGGATGTCGAGGAAAATAAATATGTATCAATAAATTGTGTGGTTCCTTTTATATATACAATAGTGTATTCCTTATATATAGTGTATTTATAGATGTATATGATGATAGATATAGATTTATAGATGATCTAAACAACATCTAGCTACGATAAAAAATTTGTAGAAAATTTATGACCTTCCAAAAATATACAAATACAACTCTTCTCCAATACCAACTGTTTAGCATCCAACAATATTGTTTCACAAATAATATTTTAACAAAAAATGTGTAAGTAAGTAAATCATGTTTCTATGCGTTTATCGTAATTGCTTGTCACGTTACAAGATAATGTGCCCGTCAGATATTTGTCAGGATGCGCCACTCATGTGACGGAACGAATTATCAATGCTTTTTTTTTTAACATTATTTTCTATACAAATAATATTCAAGTTAATAGAGACTTTCATTATTGAAATGGAAATGGGGTTTTTGCTAAATGTTTTTTTTTTATGTTTCGTAAAATTTATTGTAATAGATCGACGTGGTTTACATGTCTATAATGTGCTCTTAATGTTATTCAATTAATTTTATAATAATTTAAATGTCAAGCTTTTATGCCTGTAAAATTGATGAGCATCATTTATGTTCCTCTTTACTGTTCATTGTGTAAAATAAAAATTATAAATATTGATTGATTTTTTCAAAACGGTTGCTTCTTTTTCTACTGTCTATACTCTATAGCTATAAGAAAGATATAGACATGGTAAACTAATATTTTTTTGCGTCGCTGATAAAAAAATATTTTTATGTTTAAATATTCACAATTCGGGGTAAATTCCACCAGTCTAATCTAGCTACTAGTCGTATAATCGATGTAGGTTATGTAATACGTTAGTTGTTACTACATAATTGGATTATAATATTGCATTTAGAAAAGTAATAATTGAATAAACAATACTTTGAATGACGACCGTAATGGATTCCGTTGAAGTGTGTGGGTGTTTTTAAGTGGAATATAATCGTGTTAACCTTTATTTCATGTTTTTATTAAGGGAGGGTACAGGCAATTACTATTTTGTACTAGCGGTCCGCCCCGGCTTCGCCCGTGGTACTTACGTTTTCTCTACATAAAAACCATCGTCGTACTTCAAGGAATATAATAAAAAAAGAATTATCGAAATCGGTTC
>CAJQZN010040333.1:0-47569 GCA_907164685.1 Colias eurytheme
CTGTTACCAGATATTATTAACGAATTGTGGGATTTATTAGAAATAATGAATAAAAATAATAATTCTTTGAAAAAATACAATGACGAAACGAACGAGTGGCGAGTGGCCGAGTAACGCGACGAGTGCGTGTTTATACCTGCCGAGCGGGATAGCGAGTGGGTACTCGGCCGAGTAAACAAATTGGGATTCTAGTGACTGTCTCGCCACTCTTCTCGGCCGAGTACTCGGCCGAGTACTCGTTGAAGTGTTTATACCAACCGAGCACTCGGCCGAGGACACTGACTCGCCACTGTACTCGTTAGGTGTAATCGCCGCATTAGTTCCTCCAATACTTTCGTGCATACCTGCCACTTGCCCGCCGAACGGCCGAAGCCTTTGGCCGAAGCCCAGACCTTTTTAGGGTTCCGTAGCCAAAATGGCAAAAACGGAACCCTTATAGTTTCGTCATGTCCGTCTGTCCGTCTGTCCGTCTGTCCGTCTGTCACAGCCGATTTACTCGGAAACTATAAGTACTACAGTGATGAAATTTGATGGGAATATGTGTTGTATGAACCGCTACAAAAATATGACACTAAATAGTAAAAAAAAGAATTGGGGGTGGGGCCCCCCATACATGTAACTGAGGGATGAAAGTTTTTTTTTCGATGTACATACCCGTGTGGGGTATCAATGGAAAGGTCTTTTAAAATGATATAAAGTTTTCTAAAAAACATTTTTCTTAAAGTGAACGGTTTTTGAGATATCAGCTCTCAAAGTCGTAAAAAGTATGTCCCCCCCCCTCTATTTTTATAACTACGGGGTATAAAATTCTAAAAAAAATAGAGGTGATGCATGCTAATTAACTCTTTCAACGATTTTTGGTTTGATCAAAGTATCTCTTATAGTTTTTGAGATAGGTTGATTTAACTGTAATTTATTATATTTGCTGCTACGGAACCCTTTGTGCGCGAGCCCGACTCGCACTTGGCCGGTTTTTTGTTTGTAGTTTGTAGCGGCGCCCCCGCGCCCCGCGGTGCGAGTGACCGCTTGACGCTTCACCGTTCACGTTTCACAACGTCAAACGACGCGTTCCGTAATGGTTGTGTGTAGTGTTATTGCAAACGTGCGCGAAAACTTTACGATGCAGTGAAAACTTTTTGTGAATTGTGACTGTGCTTTTGCAAAATGATGTGTGTTTACGTGATTATTTTATTGGCTCTTGCCATGAACATTGCGTCCGAAGCCACGGTACGGATATGTGAACCTATCAAAGTAGCGATGTGCAAGAATATTGGATATAATCAAACCGGGATGCCCAATCTGGCGAGGCATACCTTGCAAGCTGACGCCGACGTCACCCTTCAGACATTTAGCCCCTTGGTGCAGTATGGGTGTTCGTCTCAGTTACATTTATTTTTATGTGCGGTTTACGTCCCAATGTGTACGGATAAGGTCGCTCTACCGATTGGACCATGTAGAGGGTTGTGCGAGAGTGTTTACGAAAGGTGTTATCCCGTGCTCAGAGGATTCGGGTTTCCGTGGCCAGCTGAGCTCGATTGTTCTCTCTTTCCAGTAGAAAACAATCACGAACACATGTGCATGGAAGGCCCCGGAGAGAGAACTGTATCTGGAACAATACCGCTGGATACCTCGAATGCTAACAGTAGAAGTGCTTGTAGAAGGCTAATTAAGCCAAACAGTTGGATTTGGTTGAGGGGATCGAACCGTTGTGCGCAATATTGCGACGCAGAAGTTTTATGGGAGGCAGGGGAGAGCAAAGCTGCGGAAGTTTGGCTGGCTACATGGGCAGCGTTAAGTTTTGTTTGTACTTTGGCTGCTGTAGTAGCTCAGTTGGCTTGTGGTGATCGGGGAGGTGCTGGAGAACGAGCCTTGGTCTTGGTGGCGCTGTGCAGATGCGCGGCCGCAGCTGGCTGGGGCGTCAGAGCGGCGGCGGGGCGCACGGCCGCGGGCTGTGCTAAAGAGTCCACATCGCCAACAAGAATGCTTCTGGCTCACGATGGTCTGGAAAATCCTAACTGCGCTGTCGTGTTTCTACTTCTTTACTACTTTGGAATGGCAGCGTCTGTGTGGTAAGTTTCTTAAGTAGCACAGACCTACCTATATTTTTATATAAACATTATACCTACCTAACTAATAGGTACTAAATATAAAATAATATGAATACATATTTTACTTAGGTATCACAACTATAGGTACCTAGTTACAACTTAGTTAATACAAAAATGCTTTTAGTGCCTAAAATCTAAACATTTAAGTTTTAACAAAATACCTATGCTAACCTGCATTTAGAAAGTGACAATAACAGTTTTAATACCCACGCAAAAAATTTGCAAACTCTAACAATTATCGTTTAGTACAATGGCTTGTAAATCTTACTATAACACCTTACTACAATAAATCGCCGTGGTTCCGTACCTGCTATATTTTATGACTTATCCCAAACATTGTCACTGGATGTATTAGGTTTTGTCACTTCGTTCAAAGGAACGTGTTCTTTTATTGTAGATACCAAGGTGATTTCTTTGAAAAATATAATCTGATTCCTATATAGGTACCGTCTTCCTATTGTTACGTACTTATTTACCTGCAGCTTTACAAAATGTCACGTGAAATAGGTAGGTAGGTGACAATATGTACTTGGATGTCAAGCATTGATTTATTACAACCAGTTTAGTGAAACACATTGCAAATGCAACGTTGTTCCATCCATCAGCTATCGTAGGTAGTTAGTCGGTATTCTTTTTTTATTTTTCGGTCCCGAAGGAGGATAAAAAAAGAACTTCGCGAAGCACAGATGCACAGATTACTAAATGGGTACTTACTACACAGAAAGCTTATTACTGTGATAGCCCATACACCTAATGTACGGTCAACGAACTTTAGTTGTGACTTAGTGGAATCATGTTCTAAGCTTCAATTACCTATTAATTGTAGAAAAACTACTTGTAAACTTAATTGTAAAAACTTACAATCACCATATTGTTAGTAAATTGTCGCATTGAGAAGTATTAAAAAAAACTTTATTATTAATTAATAACATACTAAAGGTGAAGGTACTAAAGGTGCTACAGCATTCAAATGTTTGTTACACAAAATGTATAAGACATATATGTACCTAGTTAGTGGTTACGAAAGGTTAACTATGTACAATCAATCATAATCCTGATGTGTTTGGTACATTAGTCAAAACTGAACACGAAATGTAGGTTGCGTGTTATATATAAATGCACGTCATAAAAGCTAAAATAGACGTGTGGTTTTCGAAGTATTCTTTTTCCTAGTAATAGTCACAAGTAAGGAGAACAATGCGGCCAAATTATTTTATTTTTACAATTATTATCTAAGTAATTTGACAAAATTATGCTACCTATGTGGTTCTGTCAATATAGAATTGCTGATTTACGTATATTTTCAACTAGCTGCGCTTCGCGGTTTCACCCGCGTGGCTCCGCTCCTATGTTGGTCTTAGCGTGATAATAGATAGCCTATAGCCTTCCTCGATAAATGGGCCATCCAACACTGAAAGAATTTTTCAAATCGGACCAGTAGTTCTTGAGATGAGCGCGTTCAAACAAACATACGTAAACAAACAAACTCTTCAGCTTTATAATATTAGTATACTTAGATTTTGATAATAATTCAAGTCGATGTTTACTTCTTAGTACAAATTACAAGAGCTTATTAAATTTATTTTTTGTTATCGATTACTCTTTCGCAATAAATGAGCTATACAATATTATGTGCCACTGTACACAGAGACAAAAAGAAAATGCTCGTCCAAGGTTATGAACGAGAGACATTTTCACACTTATGCCCCCGAAACAAACTATATGGTGCCCGCAAAGGACTTCGTAAAATCTTTGACTGAGGTGGGTCAAGAAAAACCAGCCACGTTGCATTTCTACATAAAAATTACTTAAGCTACAAGGAACCGAAGGATCGATGATACCCTTCGAAAACCACTTTCGACCGACAATTTTTTGCGCGGAGTTTCGCAATAATGATTAAATCTTCTTTCTTGCACTTCGCACTTTGTGATTCAAATGAGATTCAGCAGTGCCTTATCTGTGATAATATTCGAAAGTCGAAACTCAACTCCGTTTTTAGTCAGCTTACCGAGAACTGACTGTTACTGGGTGGTTAAAAATATAAGACAAAAATGTGTGGTGAAAAATGAAAAGCTCAAAGCAAAGGAAAGCTTTATAAAATTTAAATCCGTTTCATTTCTTTGAATAACGGTTTATAAGAAACGTTTTATAATTGAATGACATGAATCGATGCGACGACAGAAAACGTCACCAAAATATCGTTAAATTAACCCACCGGACGTTATTAATTTCTTAGAAAGGCAGATTTTTCTAACATAAGCGAGTCGTTATGATAATTTCACGTAGATTTATGTGAGGCCGGCATTCTTTGATACTATATCTGATGGGCCCTCGACAGATATTAATGTTTCATGTTGATAGTTGTTATGCACCTTGTTTATCCTCTGTTTAAATTTTGTTGAGAAATATGTTTTTGTTTCATTTTAGTGGTGCGTACACATGAATAGTTCAATGATGTTTCAGAAGGGAATTGAAACTTTTGAAAAAATTTAATGACTGTTGGAGAACAAATTATGAGGTAGCAATTTTTTATGTTCTCCCTTGTTTCTTGCACTTTAATGAGTGCACACGACATTTGTACTTACACGACGTAGTTCAACACACTTATTACTATACCATCGACCGTTCGTCAATTACCCGTAGTTATCGCATTTTATTGACACTTGAAAGGTGCCGGTTTAATTGTTAACAACGTACGCGGGCCCTTGTTTGAAACTAGCGTCTATTAACATAATAACAGATGAGTACGGAACTAGTTAGCTGCGAGCATGTTGTGGTTTCTGTAATGAGTAACGTGGAATTGGTTTTCTGAGTGCGGTTGGAGGTACGTGCTTCCTAGACGTTGGATATCTTAGCTTGATATATGAATGTCTTTCTATACGTATCTACTTGTACATACTTTTTATTATATATCCATAAACTTTTATAGAATGCATGGAATTGATGAAGATGATGACCGAAATAATTGTTTAAGTAGGTACCTATTTAGTATTTAATATTTATTAATGTTTCCAACCATTCAAAATATGTACTTACATATTATGCAAAATAAGAGAAACTATATTATGTTATTTTATACCTACTTACTACTTAGTACTACATATTAAAATGGTTTCAGCAAGTTTGCATTACAGTTTACAAAATAAATAAGGAAAAGCTCATAAAGCTCATTAAGCTCATTTTCCTATTACCTACATAACAGCAATAGTGTAGTAAAATTATAATAGAATAGAAAGCATAATGTGCTTTCAACTTAACATGCCTATCATTGCCAGCGATTTGAGAAGTTATGTCTTACGACTGGAACCATTACACCATTGTAAATAACAGTAATTTTATAGTTATTTACGAAACCGTGCCGATGAAAAATTCAACTACTAAATTATAATAATATGTTGGGTTTTAAATCGTTTAGATATGTGACTTTCTCATGTTCTTTACAAATTGTTCTTCAAAAATTTTAATGTTCTTTACAAAGATCATTAAATTTTTTTGAAAAAGTCAAGCAGACCTTATAATATTCTCTTTACACGTAACTATAGATATTGGATCTATGTTTATGCAGAAACGTTTAACAACAAGGACCTCTGAGCATAAATTGAAGATCGTTTCTGGCTAGTCTTATACGGGTCAGCACCAAGCATATAATCAAGGCCCGGTTCATAATTTCTTGTTTATTTTAAATTTCCTTGCGGCTGCCGATATAATCTCGACATGAACGCCCCGCCTCGAGTGCAGTGCTCGTTAGTAGGGTTGTGCTCTGTATCTAAAATCGATATCGTTATCGATAAAATTGGATAGCGCTGTTTAAACAGACGGTTGTGTTATCAAATTACCGTATGATTATTTTTAGATAAATTTCGGTGAATAGCGACTGTGATTATGTTTATGGAATGATCACGTCTTGTTTCTTGTTTTACGTAAAGACTGTTTGAATCATAGAAATGTAAATAACAAGGGACGTCGTAATCAGATTTCTATGGTTTGAAAATATTTCGAATGTTTACATTAAGATTTAGAAATAGGTACCTACTTCACACATAATTTTGTTTAAGTATCATTTGAGACTACTTGTGCTAATAAGGGCCGATTTTTCAATGCTTGGGTTAAAACTTAACAGTCCAATAAAGTATTACACGATAATATTAAAATGTCACGTAAACTGTCAAATACGGACAATTAGAAAACGTTTTTAAAATGGTAGTTTTATACATTATTGGACGAATAAGTTTTAACCAAGGATTGAAAAATCAGCTCTAAAACATAAACATTCAGCTGAAATAAGAGAAATATCATAATCATTACCTCATTATATCTATTTTAAATAATCTGTTAAGTATTAAGTTTTAAATTCTACTTACTGTCGAGTCTTTCTAAAATATCGACATGCAATCATTCTCGAAGCACGTCCACAGCACTAAATCTTGAGATTCGATTCTCTGCGCCCGCGCTGTAATTGGGATGCTAATCAGATGTTGAGCTCTTCTCGTCTCTTTCCCACATCCACCAACGTATATGTCTATCCCTTTCCCGCCAGGATCGCGTCGAAGGCGGTTGAGTCTTCAATCATCCTGCAATAAGCTCTGACGGCACAGCGCTTCGTAATCACTGTACTTTTCACTGCGGAATAATTTTAGTTTTTAACAACCGACTCGACTATATCATACACCTAAAGCTTAAAAACTTTAAAAAGTTTCCCTCCATTTTATATACGGCGAGGTTGTTGTCACTGGCTTACATTGTTAATGCGGTTTTTATGACGGCGAGTTGATGCGGGAGAATAGATAATTTTAATAAATAATGACTTGGAGTAAATTTAGTTTTTGTCATGATTTATATAAATTTATAATTAACTCTAATGACTTCTTTATATGGTATTCCATCGTAGCAACCTACGTAGAAAATGTATTTTTAACTTTCTATATCTTAGTCATCTGTCATCCACAATTATTATTATCGTAGATAATCTTCGTTTATTACTATGCTCTTAATAATTCGACCTAGTTATCTTATTTTTTTCATGTCATATACAAAATGATTAAGTGTAAACATCTTTATGGATAGTAAACTTATCTAAATATTCGCTTAGTAGGCATACCTTATTCACTTTACTCTCAAAGGGGCCGGAGCTGCATATCTCCCACCGAGATCACGTACCCGCCTGCGCCCTGCAGTAAGATCCTATCTAGCCTTCGTTATTGGAACCTTTGTTGGCCCCTCAGTGGGTACACCGACGATTGTGATGCTGAGATTAAGGAGCGTTCTCGTTAATTAAAAAACCTTTTAAAGGTGCTTTATTAGTACCTTAGATCACGAACATCTCGAAAGTTTTAAATGATAATTACACAATCAAAGAAGTAATGTCCTTTTTGACGAAAGTTATAAATTGTAAGCAGCATTCATTTAGCTATAATGGTTGTTTACATCTCCCCTATTTAATTTCCACGTAACGCTTTTTAATGATATCTTTCGTCAACAATTTGTCTAGAGGTAAATTGTACACCACAAAGCATTAAAGTTATACATTGTACTGAACAAGCGTCTTGTTAACCGCGATTCACGGATCAGATACACCCTGCATTGCTCGTTGGGCCTGCCCTGATATTATCTTCCATTGTTGAGCCACGTTCTACAGCCATTGCATTCCTTATTAACTGGTACCCATCACTTTTCATTCCTTGTAATTCAGCTTCGTACAATATTTGCTAAACTCTATATTGCATCTATACAAATATTCGAATTCTAGAATACTTATCGCACCTGTTTTATCACATCAAAACTAGTATAAAACTTGATTTAAAGTCAACATTTTTTAAATTTTACAACCGACATGATTGATTTCCGAACTGTCAACATTGCTATCGAACTGGTTTCAATTGGGTTGGTATTTTCCTACTTATAATTATTACTTATACATATTTATTTAATATTTATTAAGCTTGATATATCAGAATAATCGTGTCGGTGGGTGGGCTGTCTTGAAATACCTTGTTTGTTGGTTTTGTATGATGGAAAGGCATATAATTAAGGATGGTTACCCCGCCTACCTCGGAACGCGATGCTTGAAAGGAATTTTAAAATCGATGATAATTCCTATGTACAGTCACGACAATGAGTCTATCTCTTATAATGTACCTTCGTATTCGGTTATTTTCGTGATTATGTACTTAATACAAGATATAATGGCAGGACACATTATCCACTTATATTTTAAGGGAAAAGAAATTATAATCTGCATCTCCCTTAAAAACCAAATCGTATACAATTCAGCTAATTTTAATAAATATTATAATCATATATTAATATGTAATGGGTGCTGATTACGAAGAATTTCATAATAATATATTATAGTAAGTATGCACAATAATGTCTGACAATGCGAAAGCTTGTTGTTACTGTTATGTACATTGAACATGCAAACTTGAAACGTATACAGTATATAATAATATATGTACATATATTTATTTTTCTTTCTTCGCGATGAAAAATAAAAATTGAGAAATACTTGATATACTTACAGACCTTACAGTGACACGACGAAAGTTTAAAACAATAACAATACAAAATATTTAAATTAACAACAATTAAAATTCAGTACCGTAATAATATTTGCAGACTAAAATCCTAAAATAAATTCGCATTTTGTTTCTAACGAGACAGGTTTTCCAGAAAAATAAATGCATTGTTGGTTCAAATGGTTGAATTATTGTATGAAATCAGAAAACGACACTTAAAACTTGCCTAAATAAATTTTGAGGCGGCTATTGTGCGGTGTCGGCAGAGTCAGGTAGACTTTTTTGCCTCTCCCATTGAAAAAGCATAATTTATTACCATTCGCTGTTTTGAGAGTTCGGAGATAGTTTTTATACTGTTTTTGGGAGAAATTGTATTTACCCATACTGTTTATTGTTTTTCAGAATTTGAAGAGACAAGTTATTTCGCTTGGAATTTAGGTAATAAAAAAATTATTCAATGTGCGAATTGCACATGGACAAAAAGTTAAAATGTAATTAAAATATTAGTTATGTTCTGCAATGATCTTTCTACTAAATATCTGAAATGTAATGGTAAATAAATTTTGTGGATTTATGTTTGAAATTTAACTTTTACCTTTTCGCTGTTCTTTTGTTAAATGTGTTTTGACTTTTGATGGATAATGGAGGTGCAAAAAATGAGTAGGTACCTACTTATGCCTAAATGTTATGTCCGGCTTCGAGAAAGTAATATTTCATGTCCAATCTATGTTTTAAGATGTCGAATACCAAAGTTTTGATCGTTCCAAAAATGGCTCCTGTTTAATAGCAAAGTTTCGTGAGCGAGGGATTTGGTCCTAAACAAACAATGATTTCCATTAATGTCGAACGGACGGACGGACGGCCACATATATTTATTGATTTATTGATCGTAAGCAGAAATCCCGACGGCCGTAATTTAAACACGGTACCAAAAGAACGAAATGTTTTAGTGATGCGTCGGACAGAGAAATGTTTAGACAGGTTTATGATGAAATGTTTTATTTTCATTGGGTGCCTTAGTAGTTTTGTTTATGCTGGTACAAATAATTTAAATACAATTTATATGTTGGTAACTAGGTGGTATGCAGATACAAGCTTTTAAGTTTTAACAGCGCTTTGAATAACTTGCTGATTAAAAATTCCTGATGTCAAGCCAGAGCTTACATTGAGAAATTTTAACAATTTGTTAAACTGCTTTTAACAGAAGAATTCAGTACACAAAACATAAACGTACGTATTTATTAAAATGTCATTCTGTAATACCTATACGAAATGTAATTCTAATACGATAATATAATTTCATATCAACACGACTCCACGGATTTTCTATTCGAAATTAAATCTACGCTTTCCAGCTAAGCAGATGCACATGTCTGCGCTACGGGATCCCTGTATCTATGCTTTTATTGTTATCTCTGACTTTTTCACTCCCGCCCGCATCCAGTATGTGTGAAAGAGACGATAAATGTAGCCGTACAAATTACTTTATTGCTGTAAGATATTTTTATATGTCGTTCGTTACGATCTTAGATATGGTGCTTAACAAGAATCTCGGGCTGGCTGTATCTGTTACAAATTTACATAATGACTCTGTGTTTTATTCTACTTGCATAGTTAGTAAAAACTTGGTTGTAGTAATTGAGTTGGTGTCCCGTTCGTACTTTAAAATGCTATTGCCATACGCACTAATAAATAAAATGTCTCATTAAATTTAAATTTGGAACTTAAATTTCCCGAAATACAGATAATGATGCTCTGCCCTCTTATGTTTCTATAATTAATTGGTCTATGTTAATTGTTCTACTGCTTTTAGATATGACCATATAAAGCCTATATTTTTAAACAGCTACCAGAGCTCATCATATGAATATAATCACTTAATAAAGCCCGCAGCCTGCACATACACGTACTATAATATGTATGTAGGATTCAGGGTAAGTCAAGAAACGAGTTTCATATAAGGCGAGAACAATCGCCCGATAGGATAATCATCTCACGACTCCTAACAATAACCCGTTTACGATACAGGACCGAAATAATAGCCAATTGTATGTTAAACAACGCCTAAATGATCATAAATTTTAATGTAACGAGATACTTTACATAGCTAGCGCTGACTGACTCGAAGCATAATGAGATCGCTAGGTTTTTTGTTATGGCAAATCTATTTAAGATGCGAGTTAAATTAAATCATTAATTTGCCTTGCCTTTACATAGACAAGATAAATTCGGTTTGGTTTTTGCCTCGATTTATTTTATTTTTATGGCTTAATCACTCCGCTTTGAACACAATTACGTGAAAATTAAGTTTATCAAGAATTTGTAATTACAGAAACATATATACATAATTACAGCTATAGAAATAAATTTTATCGGGGATTGTAAGAAAAATCAAAAATGTAAGTCCGAAAAGTATTAGCTCTTACAATGTATGTGACGCATAATATAATATTAACCCTAGAACCACAACATTGGGTCATGGGTGACCCCACGCACACGTATTTTTATTTTAATTTAGCGAGTTTTGCACCTACAACATTGTGCATCTAGGTACCTTCCGTAATTAGTAATCAGTGGCCCGTGACGCATGGCGGGGTGCCCACGCCCATTAGGTTCGGAGATATAGCAGTTTGGGGTCGCCCGCGACCCGTGTTGTGGTTATCGAAACTATTTTTTTGTGATTATTTTTGTGTGATTTCACGTTTATTTCACGAATAGTTTTTCAATATGGCCTCAACATCACGAGCCCTTGAAAGTAATGAAATTAACCAACTTTTGGAGGAATATGAAGGTGAAACCTCCAGTTTTTCGGACGAAGATGGATCTGAAACTGCAGAAGATGAACACTCCGATGAAGATGATTTGTTTGATGTTGAATCTGGATCATATGATGATGATGTTCTTCTGTCTGATTTCTGTATGGGCAAAAATGGTTATACTTGACGAAGAACTCCGTTCACTGTTCCTAATACACGCACTGCAAGTAGAAACATCGTGATAAATCAACCTGGTCCTAAAGGTATCGCACGCGACGCAAAAAAAGAGTTAGAAGCGTGGAAGCTATTTTTTCTAGACTAAATATTGGATATTATTGTGATGCATACCAATGCACAAATTGACAGACTTTGTGAAACCATAAAAGAAAGTCATTCTAAGACAACAGTAAGAAAAACACGAAGGTGGCCGCTAAGATTTTTCTACGGCATGCTTGATGCTGGTGGTGTAAATTTCTATGTAATACTCAAGGCAAACATTCGCAGGAGTAAACTGAAAAGGAACTACTTTCTAAGAAACCTAATCCTTCAATTAGTACAGCCCTACGTGAAACGCTGCCTTGATGAGGTTAAAAATTTGTCCCAATTTCTTAAAATGATAATGCTTCATGTTTGGGGAGTAGATGACTAAAACAGTGCTCAGGTAGCTCAAGCTCGATCAACTTCAAGTTCCCACTGCTATTTATGCACTAGAGCCAAAGATAGGAAGGGCAGAGAGAAATGTGTACAGTGCTCCAAAAAAAATATGTGCACAACACAGGTTACCTATTTGTCACTATTGTATCTAGATTTTCAGATTTGTACTAAATTTTTTTCCCTTAAACATTCCATTAATATCCAAAAAACCTTGTAATAATTGTTTAATTTTATTAAAGTTTAATATTTTGTAAGTAATCATTTTTTTATTTTGGGGTCACCCAGGACCCATGTTGTGGTTCATTTAATTAAATTTGGATGTTGTAGTTCTAGGGTTAAATTCAGCACATACATCGAGATTCGAGGCGTAATTGTAATTTCGCATTTAACAATTCATTAATATAAATCACATTTTATTAGCGTAATGTTCTTCGCGTCGACCGAGCCGAAACTTGTTAGAGCGTTTCTCGAAAATTTAATTATGGTTGTATAAAATACGAGAGCAATAGCAACCAAACAGTGAGGCTGTTAAAGAGGCGGTTACTTTGAACTGTATTTTGCATCGCGGCGGCATCATCAAAGCTATAATCACCCATTAGATTCTGTATCGGAACCGTTCCGATCGTGCGCCTAAAATGCTGCTCGTTAGCACTTTGACAGCTGATTAGAGATATGGAATAATGGAACGTATGAGTCCTATTGTTTTTACAAGCTAGTTTTGTGTTCGGTGTGTGGAACATCGATGTTTAAAACCAACTTATTTCTTTATGCATAATAATTTATATTCCATCTACATACACATGAAGTAATCATACAAACTACAAATCCATTGTCGAACCGAAAATCAATAAAAAATGAACTGCTCTGTCCATTTTATATAAATCAAACTTTATTATGAATAACTTTATGTACATATTTCATTATTCATATTATGTTAATTTACAAGTTTCCAAAAAATCTAAAGATTGCAGACCGTAAACAATAATTATTATAACTTTTTGCGAAGTAGTTATAGTATAACAAGTTTATATGTATATACATAATATGTAATTATATGCATTTTATGTCATAACAAATGGTTTTTGTTACATCGTTATCTCCTTTTAATACAATAATGTAACAATGGACACAAAGCGTCATATTACTGCGTCTTTTTTCCTCTCTCAGATTTCTATACCGTAATAAGACGTGTAGCAACGCAACGGACATGTCTTGTGGCATCTTGTGGTCACTACACATCGATCGGTGGATATCGTGTTGGTAAATACTAATTTGTTAGCTGGGATCAAATCTTTTTATATGCTCGATGACGATAGTCCATTCTACATAATATTGGTGAAGATGATTTTAAACGTGTGAAAACATCCAAATAATGTGATATATATTTTAAATTAATTTAAAGGTCTGCAAGTTTGATTTCTTATGATTTCTTAATTCTAAGATATTATTAAATTATGCATAGTTCTAAATGTAGGTAATTATTACTCTGAATTCTGATGTGTCATAAAATGTACTATGATGAAGATATAAATAATCGAGATATTAATACATGATACTCTAGTTTTAAATAGACTAATTTAAAATAAACCAAAAGAACAAGATAATATATTGCCTGAATATTTCTCAAATAAAACGGGCCTACTCTGCGGTCTTTGAACGCTGGCCTACGAAAACCAATTAACATAAATTTCAGAACAGTTTTAGTAGACACCTGAGAATATTGGATTATTAAACATAAATAAACTCTGTGGCTTTAAAACAAGAGATATTATAGCGTATCCCGATGCTGCGTCTGCATCATTCTCGTTAGTCACGTCAATAAAATTGTTAAATAACTCTCATATTTATTTGTTTAAAAAAGCACTGTTTATAAATAAAATACGATATAAAATTCATTGCGTAACTCTGGCGTTTACGTCCTCTTGTCATTGAATTTTTTTCTCGTTAGGCTCATTGTTGACCGTGTGGTACTCTTTTTTTTTCACTCCCATTGACTTTGTAAGAGGAAAGTACAGCTATCTCTTTTCAAGGTTTGAGGCAAGGTCAGCTCGTTAAAAGATCTTAACAAGACCCGTGAAAGACCCGACACGGCGGACCGGAAAAAAGATAATTACTAGATGCGTACCTAGTACCTACTCACTAAATTTATTTTATTTTATTAAGGTTTATACTTTATATTATAATATTGAACTTATCTTATTTTTATGTAGATAGGTACTATTTTCCGGTAGTTCTATTTATTGTATTAAGGTGCTTTTCCACCAATAATGTATACGATGATAATATGTAGCGAAAAATTAGTTTGTACATAACTAATAAATAGTGAACTGTGAATAGTATTGCAACAAACGCTAAACGCTTCAAATTTTATTTGTGCAAAGCACCCTTAGAAACTCAAGCTAGTGAGTTTGTGAAAAAAGAAAACACGCAATAATTCATAATGAAGCATCATTTAAAAAATTGAAACGTAAGATAATTAATATATTTTAATTGTCCAAAAATATCGCAGTAAGTGCAGTTATGTCCGGCGCGTGTCCTTTTCACACCCTGATAACTTCCATTCTGCTGTCTCTTTCATATTATTGTATCTTCTCGCTCAGACAGGCATTGGTAAAGCCAGGCACACGAAGGTAAATTTTATTGAAGCCTCAATTGAATCTTATAAGTTGGTTTGTAGTAATATGTCATTGTTTTAACGACGGATCTCAATGCCTAGCACATTTTAAATGCCATCATACGATACAAGTATTACCATTATATGATAATACTTTCTGCTAAAATGTGAAGTACGGAATAGGACGCAAATCGCAATGAAATTCGAGGGAGTAAATCCGACAAAATGTATAATTTCTATAAGTAAAAAGTTTATGAATAAAAGAACTGTTATTGACCTAATAAATACTATCCGTAATTGTTCCATCTAACAGCAAAAGCGCACAAACATGGCATAAGCTGAAGAAATTCAAAATACTGCGAATGTAAGGTCAATCGAATATCAATTGGATTGGTATCGTGGTCGTTAAAGCAATTAACTCGGTGCCCGCGCCTCAAACTGGTTCAAATGAAAGAAAAAAGTATTTCATTGGAAATGACTTACCGCTTCAGATGGATACTAACAAGCGTTTTATAGAGTTGCCAATTTTAGGGATCCGCAGCTAACGCACCCTTTCGAAAAGAAAAATATGATTGCGTTGTTTTGAGATGCATTCAAACAGAGGAACATTAATTTTATTTATGTGTAATTATAATATACCTACAAGGTAGTTTAATTTATAATACTGATGACTCTAAAGAAAACGTTAGGTAGTTGATGAAAAACCTAACTTAGCATTTGGTGTCGTCTTCTCATTGGTATGAAAACAAACGCAAAACAAAATCAATCTCCCCAAAAAAACAAACTCACCATACTGCAGCATACCATAAAATATTTCTTGTTTGATACCTAGCACTGTGGTTTGTATTTATATTATCGTATGTACATACAATAAACCTATTGAATGTTAATCCCGTCTCGGCCATCAATCTGTCAAATGATAATCACCCATTATAGACGCTAAACCGGGTCCCATAGATGGAACTTGGCCCTTACTATACAATAAATGGTAACTTAACGCCTACACACAATTTTTATATCAATCATAAATTGTTACAGACCCAATACACTTATGGAATCATTTACATATATTGAAGAGGGAACATTTTGAATCGCGCATACAATATGCTTATAAGTTATAACATTCCTTAAAAATTAGCTACCGAGATATCATAATAATATGATATAATCTATAAGCCTATCACTATCGGAAGTATGTATTAATCCGACCTTGCTTTGTTCTGACCCGCGGTAGCTATCTTTGTCAATATCTTATCGTGGTTATCGCGCAAATAGGTTAGAAAGGGTTAGAATTGCGAGCGGTAATGACGATAGCCGCCAATCGCCATCAATCATCATTCTAATCAAATAATACCATTAAACTAATTTAATTAATTCGTATGTCAACAACTCTTTATTGTACATGTTATTTAAAAACAACACGTTCCATTGTATAGGTACTTTGTCGTCGTTGCAGCCTTTAGATACTCCCTCTGTAATAGGCATGACGACAGTATCCATAAATGATCGTATTAGTGGTTTTAAGGGAAAATGTATAATAGATAAATTACATATAGTGACTTAGAAATCTTAAAAACATTAAGATTAATGAGATTATCAATAAAATAAAACATTGAAATACTGCAGTTGGCCATTTTGACTAAAACACGCGTGACGTCACGCTTAAGTAAACAACTCAAATCAGATGTTTTTTGTTGTTATGAATATGTTGAGAATACGCATTTTTATTTATTTTCTATTGTTTCACGTATGATTTATCGACTCAGAACAGAAATATAATTGCGAATTCACGAATACATGGTTCGGGGTTCTCCGCGCCAACTTTATACAATCATTTCTTATTATTTTCTCGCTTAAAATAATTACTAACACATTTTTGAGCATTATTTTTATGTGGATTCACACTGCAATACTGCACACCACTTATAAACTTTGAAATTCGTTTCTATAACACATATTAAATAAATATTTTTTTAATTTTCTTCGCAATGCGTACAAATAATTACGTATTTACCAAAATGTGACGTCACGCCTACGCCATGACACCTGCGAGCTGTTTTGGCACAGTTAATAAATATTTTTTGGAAAATGGCTTTTATCTTCGTTAAATTTAAGTATATTACCGAAATATAGGGTTTTTCTTGTATAGTAAACGTATACACACATTATGGAAGAGGATTTCAAAATCTTTCGTCATGCCTATTGGACACAATACAGGCTAGAGAAATTATTTATTTATTATTATTTATATACTAAACTTTCTTTTATAATAATTAAATTCATCAAAATTCATATTGTAAATTTTTACGTCCTCCTTTTACTTTTTTTTTTATTTTTTTATAACAAAATAAGGAAAAAGTACAATATCGTATGCAGATTGATAAAAGTAATCTTCCGATACTGTAACGTACTGTCGTCTTATCAAAGAATATTCGTATCGATAATCCCCATTCCTTGCGAAGGGAAATCACAAGGAACGGCTGCACGTGTAAACGCAGCTTTACAATATCGTAAATCGGAACGATCGAGATCGTAATAGATTTGACGAGTTCTAAATGGCTTTCAGAATTCCCGGTCAAATTACGAGTGCTTATGTCTAAAGCCGGGTATCCACTTAGGTTCGCCGTGGTTTGCGAACGCGCCCGCTCCGCAAACCAAACATAATGGATACGTCGTGATCGCGGAGCGCGACTGGAGCACGATCGGAGCACGGCGGAGCGCTCCGGAAGCGGTTTTTTGCGCGAACTCAAAGGGGAGCGCAGTTTGTTCGTGGACGCGAGCGTGTGTTTGTTAAGTTCGCGAACATGGAGTGGTCCGATGAAATGATGAATATATGCATTATTTCATTATTTCTTCTTCCCTTATTCATATTACCTTGCCAAAATTGAGGAGGTTTGTTTGTATTCCATCACAATATAATGTATCAAAATATAAGCTGCACTTCCTACTAATTCTGGAGGCGGCATGTTTGCACCGACCGTCTGTCGTGTGTCTACTGGAGACCGGAGCGCGGAATTTAGCGCTCCGACAGGAGCACTGATGTTGCAGCCTAAGTGTGTACACTGTACACGTTCACGTTCGCGGAGCACACATTGTTCGCGATCCACGGCGAACCTAAGTGGATACCCGGCTTACAGTCACGATAATGCTGCGTCATGTAGCCCACACTTCTGTACAAAAAAATATGATGTTGAGTGTTTTTGTAGTTTTCATAGAACTTTTTGGAGTAGCCTTTTAAAATATTTATTTGAAAATATGTTTTTATCCCAGATTAACAACTCTTATAAGGATTTCATTCAAGAGCTACCTACTAATTAATCAAAGGTTAAAATTATATTTGAAAAATAATACAGACAATAAAAAATAATGCAGACTTATCTTCTGTATTCAAAATTTGAAGTTGATACGCAATGCTCGTACAAGGCTCGTACTTAGAAACAGCTAAAGGTATGAAAAAATGAAATCCGTAACTGCTCAACAAGCACAATACAAATAGGTCATACATATTTAAAAATGAATTTATAAATATTCGGTCATCCGTAACAAGATGGCTGCTTATTATTCAGTATGGCCGTCTCCAATCAGCGGCGGTTACGCAGAGTTACGCTCAGACAAGAAAGAAAATGTAAATATATTAATTTTGTATGCAATGGACATTTATTTTTAAGTTAGCAAAGTGAAGCATTATGTAAATACATCCTGTCAGTTACAAAAGTAATGATAACCATTTAAACAGACCCGAAGATATACTAAGATGAATATGACTCTTTTTTATTTTTGTACTTACATAAACGTGTCAATTTAACATTAAAATCCTCTCTGGAATATAAAACGAATATCAAAAGATGCTATAATTTATCAAATAAACAGCTACATGGATAAATAAAATGCATAAACCGGTATCCATAAAATATTATTTATGATACATCAAGCATTCGTGGAAACATTCTATTTTGGCATAACGAGCGTGTAATTTTATTGCTAACTCGACTGCAAACACCCACATCTATCATTGTCTATTGATTATATTGCCGTTTAAAATATTTTAGATTAGATGAGTTGTTTATCGTAAATAAATCACTTATTAGTAGTATTGCTGAGTAACTATTGTATAGAACTCGATGAGAACACACCTACCTACTTTAGTTTATTTCTTTAACGAGGGTTGGGTGCATTGGCAATTTGCCCCCATAAAATGAACTTAATCAAGCGAGAGACACCATAAAAGACAGGTCGTATTGGTTCTAACGAGCTCCCGACTGGTTCCAGTTTATCATCACACCGGCCTTCTCGGTATTAATACCGTTCAATATTTATTAGTTCAAGGGAATTGTAGAAAGACAATTAAAAATGAGCTTGCAACTGCAAGGGATATAGGCAATTGAATGTAATCGCGGATATTGTTTTTATTATCGTTATTGAAAAGGTATAAAAATGTGCTCGGAACTTCGGAAGTAGTGATTAATGTAATTACTGAATTTCTTGTTAGTTTGTTGCTGCAAATAAGAACATGTACAATAAGTAAAAATAATCTAGTATTCCATACGCAATTACTAAATACACAATAGCCACTAAATACACGCACGTAATTTATCACGCATGTAATTTTGTAAAATAAAAATTACGACGATGATTCACTTTGACATCTATAATTAGTTTCGTAAAAGATCTCTCGGTCTCGCCTACCAGCCTGTCGAGAGAATAAATCCACGTTAATAATCCGCCGTATAAATTAAACGAGGTGCGACAGATATAATCGATCTGCATTCCGCAGGATATAAATAAATAATATAATTTAATGTCTTATAAAGAAACCCAATATTCGATAACCCCTCGTAACATATGTAGGCAGTTCATTTATTTACCTTCAAAAGGCATCAATCAAATATGATCTCAGCGTTGATCGAATATCCATTCCAATATTGCAAGCGTCCAAAATTATTAGACCCCTACTTTTCTGAGAGCTGTTATAATTTTTTATATGAAAAACAAAGATGCGTAAGCTAAAGTAGGTCTCAATAAAATGGTTAATAAAATATGGTGGTCCGTTCAACTTAACTGCATCCATATTTAGACACCTGCTGTGAACTCGTTCGCCATTTCGGGCCTTCGTTAAAGGTGTAGTCAACAGTCTTCTTATTGCCCTTTGTTAAAATTAAAACATGAATGCGAGTTTTTATATCCACCGCATTTACATGTAGCAATATTTTAATATTATAAATCATATTAAATAGATGCCTTCCTCCACGGCGTTTATACGAATATAAATCTTTCAGTTCCTCAAAGCATTTTAAAGGAGTCGTAATGTATTTTTATTTCCGTTTTATAGCAACACCCAGTTTCAATTTAGAATCGGCGCATTAATATCTTGCAACAGATCTCTGTCAAAGCAGGGCCTGACAGAAATAGTGCATCCTGTTTCGAGCGCGTGCAGCAGACGGCCTAAGCCGTACCCGAATCGAATAATCGATTTTACGATGTCCAGAAATAAACGCGGTCCCTTCATCGTATTCATCTGCTACGAATGGTTAGCGTTTGATACCCCCAATAAAGTTAGCCGTTTAAGAATTTGATTATCAAAACGATGCCATATCGTTTCTTTAGCACATACCGTAATAGAAAAAAATGTGTTTATAAATTATCTTTGTTGAACATAATAAACTGACCAAACTGCACGTTTATGGTCAATCAATTAATTATACTTATCTTAATTATAGTTGAACAGGCAGATGTTTCTCTATCTTCATAGTTACTCGAAAATACTTAATAATGTTCCCACACCGTTACCTTACTCCTATCTAACGATTCCCAAACGCCACAACGATAAAATAGATAGTCTTTAATCAAATTCGAATATGTAAACGAAACCTTCGTGACAAGGATATAAAAACATCCACCTAGAAATAAAAAAAAAATACTGGAGATTCAAGATGAGTATTGAATATTGTATACATACTTACATATAGGTAATATGAAAGGGATATAAAATTAAGAATATTATTAGAAATCAGGCGAGACAAACCGAAAATATCTTGTAATGGAAAATAAATAATAATAGTACCCAATATCATGCGTAGTGAGATTTCAAATTACCTCAACTGTAAACTATTAAGTTCGAAAAGCGAGACGAAAGCAAGGGCGAAGTTAACCGGCATATATCATGTCAACGTTTACGATGGCCGAAACATTTGGAAATAAGACAAAAAGGCGAGACTCGCCGCGTGTGTGGGCTCGTAAAACTGCCACCATGGAAACTTATGAAACGTGTACCTATAAGATCCTATTACATACGTTGCCTTATTTACCAACTAGCGACCGCCCGTAACTTGGCACCAGCTTAAGGAAGCCCCACAGAGATCGCTTGCCTTTGAAAATATTTAAAACTTCAATAAAAAACCGATGATACCCGCCAGCAAATTTATAAAATAGGCTACTTTTAAAAACACTGATAGTCAAGAAATTTATGAAAAACTTTTATAGATCTAAAGACGCATGACTAACGTCCAACCGTAAACTTTCAAAGCTTCTTCACACTACCGTAAAGAAAATCACTTCTTTCTTTACGTTAAGTGCTGATAATATAAATAGCATAACGGAATGTTATTTTATTTACGTTATTTACATAAAATCCTATATGGTTCTTTAAAAATAATTTTATAGCGTGAAACCAATCGTTTCCCGCCAGATAACACTATCGTTTAATGGCCACTTGGTGCACGACATGACGCCATGTGAAATAAGAAAAAATAAAATGCTAAAAGCACCAGTCCGTTCGCGCCTTGATGTAATAACATTTGCATTTCTTGAACCCACGTTACGAATGCTCGGTTCAATCGATAACTTCGCATGATTATTTTCAATCCACTTTGTAAGTACTGTGAGCTAAATATTTATAGTGGCGCTTATACGTTCACCGAAATTTTAACGTTGTCCCAATTCAAACTAAGTTCTTTGGCGTTTTGTGGTTTCAAAAGCTTTTGAAACACCGCTTCAACGAGAGCCTAATTAACACAATGCAAATCGTACAAACATTAGTAAAATGTTAGCCAACATGTGTTGGCGTCGGAGGCCGGATCAAACACGCTAGCGGCCGAACAAACACCTAGTGTTTGGACTATCGCCACTTTCGGTTCTGTTCAAATAGATGCCCTTGTTTGTTCAAGTGCCAGTGACACGCCACCGCGGGTCCTACGACCAACCTAACATTAGCTCTAATACATTTTCCAGCCATTGTTATCTTCAGTGACGAGTCAGTTATCCTACGGGTCTCGCTAAGTTGGTGTCGGCCGAAAACAAGGCGACACCTTTCTTGTCCTTTAGAAGGATTTACCTGTCACAGGTTTTAACGAGCTAAGTAGGGTAGTCGGATTGTAATTTACATGAAATCAAGCGCAAGAAGCTCGTTAAGAGGACCAGTTTTTAAATATGTAAAGTAAACACGACTACATCGTTAAAAACATAATTATAGATTTTAATATCGATGAATTTTAATATTATACCTGATAGAGTTTGTGCTAGAGAACAAGTACTCATATAAAAATTATTTACTTAAAAAGTTATCTTTACTGGTTTTCATATTATGCATGGAAGCAGATTAGATGTTGTTGTTAAGAGTGCCAGTATACGTTTACCATGACATTGTGTCACATTATACAAGCCGAATGATTCCTTCACACTAAACCAGACGTAGTATATTAAGTATAACCTCCCGTATAAAAGAGGTTTTTACTAATAAAAGCTTACCAAGAAATCAACGGGCCATATCCATTTGTGGGCTCGACACTCTCTATTAGGCCCCATACTCGTACGGTAAGAACTATGAACGAGTTCCAAAGAGCCATTAACTGTTTAAATACCTACGATGGCGACGCTAAGAAAATACCGGTAGCTTCAAAGGAGCTTCAGAACTGTTATTATCTAAAGAAAATGCTACTTACTATGGAAAAGTTATTGTTATGGGTTTATTCTATCACTTTTACGTCGTTGGCCATAATTGGCAGAAATATTAACCAGTTTAATTAATAGCCAATTGAATCAACTTCCATTCTATAATAACTTTTAAATAAATAAATAAAACTTTTATCACAGCTATTACTGCAATATAGATAAACTCTAATATGTGTGAAGCCGAAATCGGCATCTTTGTTTATTTTTTAACCTCTATTGAAATTACAATATTTTAAACAAGCCCGTCCTTATTTTAAATTCATATGAAACAAATAATATTAATTAAAGTGCATTTATATACAAAAGTAATTAAAAGATGTTCATTGCCATTCCCTTCACGGGCATAGTTAGGCATCGTGGACAATTCCGTCATGCGGCACCTTCACCACCTGTCTTGAACAGCTGATTGTTTAGTCAAAAAATTAAATGCTTAATTATTTTAATTAACCACTGGCCACCATCTTTGGATGTGTTTCAACTTCGTGTAATGTTAATTAAGAACCAGTACAATTGTAGAAAAATTAACATTTTGTTTGTTGATGATGTTACGTACAACTTAACAAAAATGTAATTTAATTATAAATTCAACGTCAACAAGGTTATTTCAATACCCAAGCCTATAATTTGTATATTTCCAATTATGATAAGCTTCGGGTCTCTGTGGGCAAATAATTATTGATACCTACCTACTTTCGTTGTCCTGTACTGCTGATGACTTTATATGATTTAATCTTCGATCATAAATAACGATGATTTAATATATTATACTGAAACAAAGCAAATGTGACACAAGATTCTCTGTCTCTATTGTAATAATAGATAAGTTACCAGAGTCTATTAAACACACAACTCATGAAAATATTATACTTCCAGGTGGGTCGTGGTAGCTGGCGCCTGGCGCGCGATTGTCCTGCGCCCTCCCACCACTCCTGCAACATCTCGCAATGACAGACACTCTTCATTGCTGCAGCTAGCTGCTTGGGGCGTGCCTGCAGCGCTCACTGCAGCAGTATTGGTCACTAGAGATGTAGATGCTGATGAATTAACTGGTAAGACTTCGATAACAATTTTAATGTACCTGGTTCTACATGTTTACGATTGTACCTCTATAACTTAATCACATACAAACAATTTACTAGTAGTAGTGTACAAGAAACAGGTTAAAGTTTATAGCGAAATAATAAATGAGGTTTATGTTGTTATTTTACAATACTGTGGCTATTCTCGGTGATGTTCGAAGAAATCCACATTGTATATATGTATATGGCAAAGCAGCTGTTGTTAATACATAATTACCTGTGTAAGCTTAAAATACCTTGGTTTATTTTATGCGGTTACAAATGTTCTCTAATTATAGAATAGTACTTACTTAAATTTATTTCATTTGACAACAATGTTATGAACTATTTACAAACGAGTACAACATGTTTCCTTGCATCAGCGGCGAGCATTATCGAGCGAACCAAATCATTACTATTCTACTACACATCCGTAACAGAACCCCAGAACGGTGGCAATTCGCGGTTTAATACTCCTTTGATTCGATTGGCGGCGTCTTCAAAGCGATTAATCTTGAACCAGTGCACGGGAGCACGCATTCATGCGTTCAACATTGAGTGTTTTGTGAAACCGATCCATTGTAATTCGCTATTATGTATTTCCCTACGTGAGTACTGAATGGGCTTCGGAACTTACGTCTACACTAAGGCGAACTAATTCTATATGCTATTATGAACACGAAAGCTAAAAATTTTTGAATGTAGACGTAATCCAGGAGTAGCTAATTAATAATTACTCTGTTAAGCTGAAAAGTAAATGACACTGTTAAATAACGGTTTTCATTACTTGTTGAATGATTAGGGAGTATCTCAGCCTTTCTCAGGGCATATTTTTACTGTCTCATTAACTTGACACAGCAATAAAATGGTTTTGTTCACTGATAAATTTACTAATTCATATTCCTTTTATAAATATGGAACACTTGAGCATATTATTATCTGAAAATAGCCTTATCGTTTAAGATAATTAAATGCTTAAATCAGACAGAGGAACATTAAAGATACCGCCTGATAATGCTTTGTTAGAACTCTTTACTAATCACAACATACAGCCGAGGCAAGTGCCCTGTAAATAATTACCCACTGAAGATCGTATGTAAAAAGCGCCGACTTAGATAAAACTGAAGTTTGCGTTGCGGTGCTACTGAAGTAAAGATAAGAAAGAAACGCTTTGACAACAACACTGGTAGCTTTATCCTAAAAATTAATTCATCGTGATAAATACACAAACGTTCTTAAGTAATACGCTACCGGCTACACAATACGACGGTATTAATTATTATCTATACAATCTTGAATTATTTCCAAGTTATAAATAATTTCTTCATAAATGTTGAGCTATTATGAACATAACTTCCTTTGTCCTATATTAATTCTTTAGAAAAATTAAAATGCCACAGGTCCGATTCTCAGGCATATAGCTGTTTCAATCAAATCTGGTGCACATTGTTCTTGAATTTTATTATTTCCACGTCCATTATCCATCGCGTCCAAAGAAATGCTTAACCATTATTCGAGCCGTTAAATACGACACCTTTCCTCCTCGCTCGCTCGTATTTCAATTTTAAATCGGCCCTTTTAAACTGCCTTATTAATGCAGTCTTTTTTCTCGCCGTCTGTTTGTGTAGGTGTTCACTTTGAAAGTGCTTTATTGGAAATTGGAATGTTATTCATCTCGCGAGAAAGAATCCGCATCCGCTAAAACTGTCTTTGAAAGCAAGTTGACTTCACAAACCCTTGAATAATAATAGCATTAAACATTTGTCTTTTGTTCCAGGTACATGCTATGTGGGAAATCAATCCAGCAAATCTCTACTCGCTCTCGTTATCATTCCCGAAGCTATTTGTTTGCTCTTGGGATCCGTATTTTTGGCATCGGGACTTCGAACGGTTCTTCGGCGGCCTACACCGACTCTAGCACCAGGGCCACTTTTGAATGGTCCTCCGCAAGCACACACTGATCAAAGCATTCTACGACTCGGTGCCTTTACTGCGTTATATGCTGTTCCTTCTGCTTGTATATTAGCGACCTGGATTTACGAATTTGCTTGGAGAGACGACTGGCTTGCAGCTCCTGTGCCTTCTTCTGAACCGTCAACGCAACCACGACCAGCTTTTTGGGTGTTTTTATTCCGAATATTTGCAACTCAAGTATTAGGTGTTATGGTGGCTGTGTGGATTGCAACACCAAGACTTAAAGCGATATGGAGAAGGATAAGCAGCCCAAGGAAACCCGCATTAGCAAAATCACCTGTCGGACCACCACCTACACCTTTAACATTACACTGTTATGCAGGACATCCCCACACACTGAATCGACATCCCCATAAATATGCAACTTACAGACCTCCCCAACAGCAATCTTATCGGAAACCACGGCATTATCACTATTCTGCTGGTGAAACTATTCTATGACACCTCAATACTTGTAAATTTAAAATACCCTTTCTAATTTATGTTTTTATATATACTTAGTGATATAAAAATTATTGTGCCATCTGCGTTTAAAATATTAAAATTATGTAAAGACAACATTAAAAATAAGAATATTTTATAATTCGATATAATGAGCCTGTGTTAATTGTAATTGAAGAATACACATTGTGTACACATTCAAGCAGACAAAGTTTCATAATATTCATCCTATAAATCGCAGTAATTCTTGCCACTTTGTAACTAAAAGACTGGAGGAGGAAGTAGGTAGCAAATAAGAAAGTATAATAAATTTACCTCGCAAATTACATTACTTCTACAAAAGTTTTAAATAATATGTGCAGTTTTTTTATAAAATGTGAATATAAAAATAATTCATACGAACTGATTTTCTAGACGTAGCAAAAGTTAAATTTTGTACTTAATTTTAGCTTGTAATTAACTACAAATTACTTAGTTATATAGGTGTTTAATAAATTAATTTTGTACAGTTTTATAAAGAAAAGGTGTAATAAGATATCAACCCACCTTAACATAGGTTCTGTATAGTATTTTGTAATATATTATCTTAAATTTATATTATTTTTAAGGTACCTAACTGAACATTGTAAATATTATTTGTAACAATTGTAAATATAATTTTTTTAAGAATGTGTTCTGTTGTTTTATTATTTCTTTATACCTACTTACATATTTTATATGAAAAATTAAGAGCCTCGTAATCTTTAAGACTTCGATTTATGTATATTGTATGAGGTCGTAGACCTAGAACCCTGTGCCAACATAATGCACAAGGATTTTTTTTTGGAAGGAAAACACCAATAAAAATAACCCAAATATGTAATGCTAACAGCTAAGGTATGCAATAGTATTGAATAGTGTAGTAATCAGTTTACCTAGGCTTTTAAGAAGTACTCAGTAAAGTACACAAGATACTATTATACTCCATATAGTGTAGGTATATACATACACACACATGCAGTGATGATACAGTGTAGGTTTTCAAAAAATACTAGGGTGTAGTAGATAATGTTTTAAGAAATTTGGATAAAGTTTTTACTCGAAAAAGAAAATTCAGTGTTTCGAATACTTCCGATTCCGATTCCGAGTGATGTTTGAACTAATGTCAAGTTTAGATCTCGGGAAATGATTAAATCCTGTGATTAAATCATTAACTTATTTTTTCACGATGACGATGATTCCTTGAACGATGATGCAGTGACTGCATTTCCTATTATGTTAAGGGTGTACGAATAGTAATCACAGAACATTTCTATATATATACCTAACCTATTGGGTAATAATTAATATTTAAAATCCAAACAGAATCTGGAGTCCAGTCTGACAGATTCGTCAGCTTTTCTGTTCTGGCATCTATTAATAATTAATATTTATCTGTGGTTCTGACTTCTGACATACACTTTTGAGTTTTGACTTTTGTGTTTTGACATTGACATTCGAGTATTGATAATGAAAGCGAGTTTACTTTCCTACGGCGTCGTTTAATTTTTACTTGATTTGTATATGTAAATGATAACTTCTGTGCTTTAGTAATATAGAAAATGGCGTGTTTAACATATATTTGTCGATTAAGTAATAATATTATAGGAGGCTATCGGAATATTCTGCAGGGCAGGTAAGATTGAGGTTATGATGGTTTACTTTGTTTATGTTGCATTGTTCTTAATTTATAGCACACGCAATTTTAATATAGTGGATGAATAACTATAGTGAATAATTATAATGTCTTTATAATTCAATTGTACATCTGGATACAGTACTGACATATTTATATATTTTAAAATAGGTCGAGTTGGTTATATTCGATCCAAACATGCGATTATTCAACCAAGAAGTCAGCGGAAGAAAGGCTAGGTATCGAAAAACCGAAGCGACCTCTTACTCCATTCTTCAAGTTCATGGCTCAGATGCGGCCTGCACTATTAGCTAAGAATCCAAGCATATCATCAAAGGAAGCTATCTCTTGGACTTCAAAACATTGGCAACAATTGGATAGTGAAGTAAGTGATGTAATGGAACCATATATTATTTGCAATAATTATAACATTATTCAGGTTCATAATTCAATAAACAAATCACTTTGCTGTTTCTCTAAAGCTTTGTGAAATTCACTTTGAAATTTATGTTACCATTGTTTTTCTTTCTAGACTAAGTCACAAATGACGAAAGAATATGAAAAAGATTTAGAAGACTACAAAAAAATAAAGGAGTTGTATCAGGCATCTCTCACAGAGGAACAAAAAGAAGACATAAGAAAAATGAAAGAAGATATGGCTCTAGCAAAGGAAAAGAGGAAACTGAAACAAGTTAGTATTATTGCCTTCTTGCATCTTGTCAAATACATACTTTATAGAATTTAGGATAATTATTTTAAGCATCATCTTTAAGCTTTTTGTTAGCTTTTTTCCATTTAAAAATTTTAATTTTCATGATTTAATGAAATATTCATATGAGTAAACTTTGCTTGATAGATGACTTTTTTTACCTATTTTTCTTATAATATGTGTCTTTCTTTAATTTCAGGAACATAAAGAGTTAGGTCGGCCGAAGAAACCAATGTCTTCCTATATTTTGTACATGATGTCAAGAAATGACAAATCATCTGAATTAAGGGACTTTAAAACTCACCAACAAAAAGTCAAAGCAGATTGGGTTAAATTAACAGAATCTGAAAGAAATAAGTTTGAAAAACAAGCTGCAGACCTAATGGCCAAGTATAGGTATGTATAAGATATGTAGTTAGGTATTTCTGTATAAGGGAATCCAGCAAATTATAAAATCTCCTGCCGTAAATATTGGCATACTGGCAACACCAGTATACATTTTACTTTTAGTGCTGTGAGTTGGTTTTGCCCTAACAGTTAATTTCATCATAATGATAGTTTATATAATATTGTAATAATGAATACTTTATTCTTATATTTTCTTGTGTAAAATAATTGATTACAGGAAAGATCTAGAGGCATGGGAATTGAAAATGATTTCAATTGGCCGTTCAGACTTGGTACGTCAGAAATCCACCCCCAAGAAGAAAGTGAAGGCTGCAAAAGACGAATAGGAACTCGGGTGCTCTGACCATTCAACTGATCAAGTCAAAGATAGTCATGATATATGCAGTGATAAAGTACAACCTTCCAAAAATATTATTATAAGTGAAAAAGTAGAATCCATAAACACTGAATCTATAAACAGTATTACAAACATGAGGTCAGAAGAATGTCAGAGCACGGGTGCCAATAAAATTGAAGATCAGACTGAGGCGAAAGTGTCTATTGAGAAAGAGAAAAGTAAGAACTTTATGAATAAAGTTAAGAGCTTCTTTAAATTTTAGTTTTAGTTTATGACTTAGTTGCAATGTAAATCATGTCATTAAGTGCTCATTATAAGATTTGTGTACACATTTTGTTTTATTTATCCTTATTTTTTAGCTGTGTATAAATCACAAACTTTGTGTTTATTTTGCATAGACATTATTATTTATTTTACCTGTCTTTATATATAATACTAGTTTTATTTCATTTTCTTGCATAGTAAAAATCTTTTTTATAGTTGTATTACATTCATATCATACAAAGCAGGTACAACAATGTTAATAAAAAGTTTGCATATAAGCTGTCTCACTGGTATATATATTTTTTCTTTTTTTAATTATAAAAAGTCTGCTTATTAATGATACCACTTATTGTATTTAAATCCTGTATCCTACTAATATTATAAATGCGAAAGTTTGTGTGTTTGTTACTCTTTCGCGCAAATACCACTGAACCGATTACAATGAAATTAAGCACACATACAGAGGGTAACTTGATTTATCCCGGAAATCCCACAGGAACGGGAACTATGCAGGGTTTTCTCTGAAAACGCGGGCGGAAAGCTAGTATTATAATAAGTGAAACTATATGTAAATTAAACAAGGAATCATAACATTTCATTACATACATATTTGTAACATAAAGTCATAAACTAACCATATATTTATCAATCACAGTTTCAGATGTCTATCATCCAGGACATAGAAATAAAACAGGAAGAAACATGAAAATCAATTTAATCCAAATGTTTTCATTCCATAAAAAACATTAACTATGTTTTTGTTACATTTTAAACAGACTAATTTAATTATTGCTTATTATAAGTTGTTTAAATAAAGAAAAATACAAACGAACTATAGGTGGTTATTTTTTTTAATACATATTACATACAAATAAAATATATAGATAGTATATTTTGTGTTATTGGCTTCATCTTTGGTTAATTTAAATGAAGTTATATTAATATATTGAAGCATAAAATATTGTATTATAAATTACACATTTGAGACTATCATTGTGTTGGTTGAATTATGATAATTAATCAAGTTTCACATGCCAAATTAATATTCATATATTTTATAAAACAAAATCACAAATTAATGTATATTTTAGTAAGTAGGTATTTGAAATTATCAATTTAAAAAGAAGATAAAATAAATATGCACTATAAAACAAATAACTCATAAGAAATCGTCAGTTATACATAAAAAATGGCCCTCAGTTTGCCATTTGTAGGAAATTTTATTTCATTGCAATAAATATATACTGAAAATATTTTTTTAAAGAATGATTAATGACAAATTTGAGCAACTAAAAAAGCACTCTTTTATTATAGTCCAATTCCTAAAATATACAATCGAAATTGTTCAGTCACAGACTGCCATAGTATTTGTTAGTAACAAAAAATGATACACAAGTTAAATGCAATTTTTTTAAATTAAAGATTAACTATTTTCATGACTTTAACACTTGCAAAGAACATTTACTAATATGAATAACATTACAAAGATATTTAACCAACTATGTATAATAATGTAAGTAATAAACTATTTAGTAACAATTTGCTAATGTAACAAAGTACAAAAATAACTTGGATTACTAAATCATTATTCTTATAGTAAATGCAATGTTATATATATACATGAAAACTTGTACACACAACCCAATGTCGTTGTGGATATCTACAAATAGAAAAATATTGGATTCCTTCATTAATTTGCAATGTGGAGATTGTCTTTGTAAGAAGAAGACAAGGCAGTAATTCAACTATTTTATATATTACAAATAATTTTATTTGTTTTGTATATTATGTACAAACTTACAAAAATTTAAACTAAGATGGCAATATGTGACTAAAACGCACACATGTCACATTATATCACTTACATTAAAGGCACAAGCATAAAAACATACATTCCCAAAACCCTAGCTTACTAGTCCAATGAACTGCTCAGTCAAAACAGTCAATTTTCTTTGTGTATGTAAAAACAAAAACTGGTTCTATGTAATAAAGTTCTGCTTCACAAAAATACATAAAGTTTGCACACAAATTGTAGTGAAGACAAAAATACAGGCATCAAGGCCAATTGCACTAACAATTTGTGTTACACTTAGTAATTTTTGAACTCTTTGTGTTGAAAGCCCTTTAAGAAGCATTAATACATTTTCAAAATTGGAATTAGCTGGTTTTGGAAACCAATATATCTTCGTGCCCGCGTAGGTAATAAGGGGCAGAAAGAAATAAGTACTTTCAATTGTTAAAAGTGAAAAATTGTAGAGAATCTGAATAAACAAAGACAGAAGTACTATGTCATACTTGTTAGCAACGAGTTTATCAATCAATGACGTTTTCGGTGGAGAATCAGTGTTTGCAGTTGAAATTGTTGGAAATTTAGGTGGCAATAAAGATGCCAAGTCATTGATTACCTCTTCTTGAATTGTTGGAACTTCTTCTGTTGTTGGGAGAACGGATTCTTCAGTTTGTATAGAAGAACTTATTACTCCGTTACATAATGAAGCTTTACTGCTGCACTCTGGAGGATTTATATCCTGATAATCTGGCGTTGAAGAATGAACAGGTGATTCTGCAATAACAACAAAGCATGTTTATGATATCAGTGTATAATTAACATTTAACAAGACCGTATATGAAAGAAGTTGAAATCTGTACCTCGACAGCTATCATCGTTGGCTTTTCCGGATATACGTTGAAGTCTATTATGAGAATTTTCTAATATTTTTCTTCTACGTGCTTCGCGACGTGCTAGCGCTGCATCAGCCATATTAGCAATTTAATTTGACAGTTTTTGACAGATCAGCAGTTAATGTCACGTTTGACTTGTGACTGTTGTCCATAAATAATATTCTATAATGGTTAATTAACACTTTATACTAAATCTTATCCATAAAGTTTTATTCTTGGTGAATTTAAATAAGTATTTAGAATACTTATTTGCTAATTAACATTATCTCAATCAATCATCAAATTATTTTGCCACTCGCTACACCATCGTGCGACTCGACCCAGGATAAATAATACAGCCTGTTTAACAGGATTAATATCGCTATATATATTTGTGATAGATTACAAAATGATATCGGTTATAATGAAAATAATACGAATTCAATATTATGGGATCATAGCATTTTTTTAAGTATTAATAACTTATAATACAATTTTTATATGACATTATCTTTCGGCACATAATGGAAACCAACCTTAAAAATAAATATCCAGACCATTTTTTATAAATATTTTATTAAACAATTTTAATACACGCTTTACCATTTTTAAAATATTGCAAAATAATTTTACTGTAGATCATTTAATTCTATTTTTTTTAAAGAGTTAATAAAAATAAAGAGCCATGCACAACCGGAAGTTTGTGTGTTGTCCACCCCTTATATATACAGTATTATCTATGGTCCACCCGCTAATAACGCCAAAGAGGATTATTGTTTGGCGCCTTTCGAGGCCCGGTCGGTTTTTTGTATTTAATATTATTGTAAATCGGCGAACTTAAAGTTCGCTTTTAGTTTTAAACATGGGTGACAAAGGCGATGGAGGTAAATCATTCATAACAAATAACTTACAGCATATTTATATTGAATATTTCCAAAGGCACTATCCTGACAAGCGATGGCTTTGATTTTTTTGGTTATTAGCAGTTAATGAATATGCTCTATTGGTTTAATTTATCGTTCTAGAAACATTTGATGATGCAGTAGAAGAAAGGGTTATTAACGAAGAATATAAAATATGGAAAAAGAATACACCGTTTCTATACGACTTGGTCATGACACACGCTCTTGAATGGCCCTCACTTACTGCCCAGTGGCTTCCAGATGTGACTCGACCTGAAGGCAAGGACTATTCTGTACACAGGTAATTAATCTAATCTAAAACTTGTTCGTTTACCGCTACTCAATGCTGTACAGGTCATTTTGTTTGCAGACCTTTGATGCAATTATTTTATTGTTTTTAGATTAATTTTGGGTACACACACATCAGATGAACAAAATCACTTACTAATTGCTAGTGTACAGCTTCCAAATGAAGATGCTCAATTCGATGCCAGTCATTATGACAATGACAAGGGTGGTATGTATTTATGTTATTCATCAACATATACAAGATATCTCTTGTGTGCATGTAGCATAAATGTACAGTAATAAAGTATTTATTACATTATCATTAGCATCCAGCACTATATTTTAATATTGTCAACTGCGTATCCTTTATGTTCAAATTCGTTGTCTTTCAAATCAGTTACATTTAAAAAAATTTGGTCAATAACAAATTATTAATAATATTACATTATATAATCAACTTGTCTTTCAGAATTTGGTGGTTTCGGCTCAGTGTCTGGTAAAATTGACATTGAAATTAAAATAAACCATGAAGGTGAAGTGAACAGAGCTCGCTATATGCCACAGAATCCTTGTGTAATAGCCACCAAGACTCCTTCCTCAGATGTTCTTGTATTTGATTATACTAAACATCCCTCAAAGCCAGAACCCTCAGGGGAGTGTCACCCAGATCTCAGGTACGGATTTTTAATGTACTATAAAAATATATGTTCTTTATGTTACATCTCTTCTTTCTAAGTTAGTCCAAAAAAAATATGATTGCTATTTCTGAATTCATTGATCAAAGACTTGTTTAATTATGAAGTAACATTAAACATGTTCATTGTTCATAATTATTGTTATTATATCAATATTTATACAAATTAACATGAGTTAATTTTTTTTTATTTAATAGATTGCGAGGTCACCAAAAAGAAGGATATGGACTCTCGTGGAATCCTAATTTGAATGGATATCTTCTATCTGCTAGGTGAGTTTAGTATGATTTGTCTTTGAGAGACTTTCATTGTATTTAAAAGTAAGGAAAATTCTATCTATCTTCTTTTCAAGTAAGGAATCTTCACATCTATAAAACAACTCAGTGTAGAGTGACTGATGTTGTATATTATCTTAATTTGATATTATCATGCATTTATGCTATCTGTTTTTAAACATCTTTATATTGCCTTACCTGCATATTTGTATATTACTGACCCCTTTTAACTTGATCCACTTAACGGACATATTTATTTCAAACTTCGTACATGTATCACGGATGGTTTAAAAATAGATTACTTATATACTTGTACTTATTTAAATGTTATCGATATACGCGATGACAACGCGGTTGGCGCAGTGGTAAAGTAACTGCCTACTGAGCCAACGGTCCCGGGTTCGATCCCGGTCAGGGCAAATATTTGTGTGATGAACTCAATTATTTGTTCTTGGGTCTGGGTGTTATCTATATATGTATTTATTAAATATTATATTTATCGTCGCCTAGTACCCACAACACAAGCCTTAATTGAGCTTACTGTGGGACTAGGTTGATTTGTGTAATAATGTCCTATAATATTTATTTATACAGTGACGACCACACAATCTGTCTCTGGGACATAAATGCGACCCCCAAGGAGGGGCGGGTGATAGAAGCCAAGTCGGTATTCACGGGCCACACTGCGGTAGTCGAGGATGTAGCGTGGCACTTACTGCACGAGTCCCTCTTTGGTTCCGTCGCTGACGACCAGAAACTGATGATATGGGACACACGGTTAGTGTCAGTTGATTTTGTTTTCTTTTAGTATAGGTATTTGATATGTATGTATTCATTATTAAGCTATTGCATAGCTTCTATCGCGGGTCTTGAGCGCGGGGTCCGAATCCAGAAATTCCGTAACGAAAAAACCTCACGCTCCCCACTCCGACGGGCGCGGAGGTGTGGCTTGAAGGCATAGCATGCAATAGCTTTACCGCGGCAGTCTCCGAGTGCCACACATCTTTTTATTTAAATTAGCTGTTTGCTCAGTTCTACTTAGGTAGACTACTTTTTAATTTTTAACATATAAATTCTTTACTATGCTAACCCAATGGAGACATCTAATCAGCAATGAACAATCTAAAAAATATTATAAATAATATAATATAAATAGTCATTTTTAAGTTACAACTTTAATGTATCCAATGCTTTCTTTGATATAGAGATATGAGTTAATGTATAAGTTTTAAAGTAGTAAGTACTTATAAGTATTAAAATGTAGCTCAACACGAAAATAATTGTGTATGCTAGCAGAAAAATGTATTTGATAAAATTAAAGCAGTATTTTAAATTAAATAAAACATGTTATTTATAAATATGTCTCAAAAATGTTATTTGAAATGTTAAGCGTAATAGAAACTATAAAAATAGGTGATTCAAAATCATCTTGTAACAATATGATAAAAATAGAAATGTATGTATAACTTATTCTTATCAAATAAGCAATGAATTAAAAACATTGAAAAAATGAAGGATAGTTCAGTTCATTTAGAATTTTAGATCTTAATAAAATCTAATTTATTTTTTAAACCAGAAAGCAATTTTTTCATGTAACATATTTGCAGGTGTAACAATACATCGAAACCATCGCACACAGTAGATGCCCACACGGCTGAAGTGAACTGCCTCAGCTTTAACCCATACTCCGAGTTTATATTAGCTACTGGCAGTGCCGATAAGACAGTAAGTTGTTTTTTATTATCCAAGTTATATGTTTAAGTGCCGATTTTTCAATGCTTGGTTAAAACTTATCCGTCCAATAAAGTATTATATGATAATATTAAAATGTCATGTAAACTTTCAAATACGGGCAATTACAATACATTTTTAAAATGGTAGTTTTATACATTATTTGATGAATAAGTTTTAACCAAGGATTGAAAAATCATCCCTTAATGTTTTCAGCCATATAATAATACTTGGCGGGCATTGATTTAAAAAAAATATGCACTACATTGTGTACATTACTGTGTTCACCCTCATCTACCATATGTAGAGTAAATAATAAATACTTATTAATTTGTTTGTTAATTACTTAATTCTTATTGTTACTAGTTTAGTCTATATGTTGTTATGTTGACATTTTATTTGTTTTAGGTTGCATTGTGGGATCTTCGTAATTTGAAATTAAAATTACACTCATTTGAATCACACAAAGACGAAATATTCCAAGTGCAATGGTCTCCGCATAACGAGACTATTCTTGCGAGCAGTGGAACTGATAGAAGGTAGAGTTTTTGTTAATTATTACCCTTATACAATAATAAAGCCTTTATTTTCCGAAAAAAGTTGACATGACCTGAATTTTATGTTTATATATGTTAACTTTTACCCCCTTACATAACTTTTTTCTAAATATTGATTGTAGATTTTGCTTCATTTTTTTAACCAATTAATGTTTCATCTCACTATTGTGAATGATTACTTGTAAATGAAAGAGGAACAACAGTTACCATTGAGTTTTAAAAGCTACAGTTTCCATTAAATAACAAACATATTAATAGGAGATTTTTGACAATTTTTTAACAAAATAAACCATGTATAAATTAATTTTTTTTAACGTGATAACGTTTTTAAAATCCTTTTAGTGGGGTGACATGTTCAGAAACTTGTGTCACACCAAAACCTCACGAGCGCGATCGCAGGTATAACGCGAGAGAGACGGACCGATCTCCCGTCTCATCTCGATCTCTGCCACCAATAAGACGTTATCACGTAAACATCTCGATCGTAAACCGACTTTACAGACAACCAATTTTTTTTTTCAGACTGCACGTGTGGGATTTATCCAAGATTGGTGAGGAACAAACAGCTGAAGATGCAGAGGACGGTCCACCGGAGCTGCTGTTCATCCACGGAGGTCATACAGCCAAGATATCCGACTTCTCCTGGAACCCCAACGAGCCGTGGGTCATTTGTTCTGTCTCGGAGGATAATATTATGCAGGTATGCATTTACATAATTTTTTTACATGTTTTATGAATTGCAAATTGAAGAATTTGAATTAATGGTTAACTCCTTTTATGCTATAAAATATTATGTAGGCCTATATTTTGTATTGGTATTGTTTGTTGGTCTGTAGTAAAAAAAAAAAAAAATGAATAGATTAAATAGGCACATTTTAACATTGTTGGTGAGTAAAACAAAATGTATGATGTACAACTTTTTCAGTTTTGAAAGCTCCTTATCTATTTGTGTTATGTTTTTAAGTTTGAATTATTCTTCTTCTTTTTTACTATTTTTAAACGTGTTGTATTCCATCAGGTGTGGCAAATGGCTGAGAACATTTACAACGATGAAGAACCAGAGACACCGGCTTCAGAACTCGAGTCTGGTGTCAATGTGAACCACGGCTAACTAAATCTATTGCCCATAATGATGTCTACAATTCTTACAAACTGTAAAATTTACATTCAAACTCGTTCGGTGACAATTGGTCAAGAAATTATTGTATAAATAAATGTAAAATTTTAAATTATAAAACTGTTGTGCATTCAGAATGTATTCATTGAAATCGTGGCGTCTGGTTTTCATATCGCGTTCGAGCACAAAGTATTTTTAACCGACTTCAAAAAAGGAGGTTATCAATTCGGCCTGTTTTTTTTATACTTGCATTTTAAATGCATGCTGGTATTGAAGTTATGATTTTGTTTTCTGCGTAAAATTCAGTATTTTAATATCCTTAAGTTGGATTCCATTGTGTAATTTAGAAGTTAGTAACTAACTATTTCGTAAACCATATTTAATCTATATCATAATATTTTTGTGAACATTATTTCTGAAGTGATGTAGTTTTCAATTTTTATAAGGTTTGTGAAAGTGTGAGCAATAATAATAAACATAAGCTGTCCTTGCAACCTTTTATCTAAGAATATCGATTTATTTTTATTAAATAGAGCATGTGATTTTTTCAACATTTTTGTTCCTTTTCTTTGTAACCTTTATAATTTACCGTCTAACCATAGGTTGAAATATAGATTCTTATGTTGTTGTTAGCAACATGTGAAATCAGTTATAATTTAGATATCTTATCACAGTAATTTTAAAGCTTATCATACTAATGAATTTTAAATAAATAAAATGATCTCTCGACTAATTTATTTCTAAGAAACGTCTACGGGATGGGACCTTACTTGAGGATATATCGGGAATTTTTTAAATTGATGTCAATTCACCCGTTCTTTGTTTTTTAGAATCTCGTTTAAGTTCGGTTTTTTCTTGCAAGTGAGTGCATTATGTTACATAAATGTTCACAAATTAAGTTACTTGTTAATTGGGCGATCATTTAACATTTTATTGGATAAGTAGAATTTTTAAGGTAACTAATGTGTCTAAGGGTTCAGCATACAGTCATAGTTGAAGATTCCATTTTAATTTATTAAGTTATTGTAAGTCACACCATGTTATTTACCGATGCCGTCACATCTATACCGGTGACGCGACTGACCGATTCTTTTTAATGTTAATGCAGTAATTGAATATAATTTTAGGTTCTGCTAATAATTATACGAAATAAAATTACGATGATAATATTTTTTGTTGTTTTATTGTCTTATTTCCTACTCCTCTGGACTCATACTTTTTAACCGACTTTAAAAAAAAGGAGGTTTTCAATTCGACCGTATTTATTTTTTCTTGCTTTCATTAATAAATTAATAATTATAAAGTCATAACTATTCATTTGTTTCAAATATCGATCCATGGATATGTTATTGGATTTATCAATACTTACGTTACGTACTTAGTTACGTTATGTCGTACATTATCCGTTTTAAAATAACGGCATTACACAAGACGACAGAAAATATGTAGCTACAACAGCTATAATCATATTCATAATTAGAAATTCATTGGGGAAGGACAATTATAAACACATTGTACAAAAGAAGGTAAATATGAGTTCACCAGGACACGCGAATCTAAAATTAACATAAAATCGATTTTTTTATTCATACTAAAAGCAGCTCTTCGTGTCGTCATATGCACCACACCTTTGTCGCTTTTATGGGCTTGGCTTCCAATTGGGATATAAGCTATTTAGCTTTCAAAATAATTAAGTTAGTTCACGATCGAGCGTTACAGCGTCGCTATGTTATTCCGCGCGCTTTTTATAAACAGCTTTTTTATCTTTGTTATTGCAAAACGAAGTAGTAGTTATGGCGGTGGAGTCAGGTATCCACATCAGACCCATACACAATATTCAGGTACCGGGGTAGGTCAATCAAACCGACACTCTTATCCTCAAAGTACAGGCTTATCTGGTAACAGCGCTAGTGGCAGTGGTGGTAGATACAACAGCTACCATAGAAATGAGGTGCATCATCATTATCACTATAATCCACCGCAACAAATAAACTACGGTTCGACTTACCATCCTGTGTATCATGGAACGCCACCTGTTTACGTTTATCAGTATAGAGATTCAGGAAGTCGCTTTGATACTCTTTTAACGGGATTGGCATTATACAACTTAGGCAGAATGAGTCAAAGCCATAACGACTATTATAATAGAGACTATAGAAGTTCACCGGGAGAGATCTGTAAATTAGGAATAAGTAAGAATAATGGTGAATATGAAGAGACTCGTATTGACTGTAAGTTAATGTCGAGTTTCATTTGGGAAGCCCAGGGAGATACACACAATACTGCATCCAAAACTGTTACTACTGTTCATTCTAGCAATGTTACAAAAATTGTTTTGGGTAATGAAACTAAAGAAACTATTGTCTCTCAAGATACCACTACGGTCAATGCTCTAGATGTAAAAGGACCATCTATAAAAGTAGTTGATGGAATGAGCTGCTTCATGATACGTATATCTAGAGATTCTTCGGTATTAAAAAGAAAAGTTGATTGCGGATTATTGCAGACTTATGCTACGCGCTCTTTATATAGCCATGCCGTTAGGTTAAAAATTTCAGTCTTTCTTGAATTTGGGTGTTTATTAACTTTATATTATCTAAGATTTGTACTTTTTTAATTTTATATTTACTTAAATCAAATTTATGAAAATTATTAAATATATTATTTTATAATGTATTCTTAATAAAAAAACCATTAATCTTAATCAGTGTTTTATTAAAAGACTAGAGAGTATAACAAACAAAGAGCATATAACAAAAAAATAATTACAAACTAGACGTTAATTTTATCGGAAAACAATTTCGGTAGATTTTGCCAGCATTCATAATATTTTGCATCCAATTTCTGACAAGTTTCCAAACCCCATTTCGTTATGGCCATGCTAAGCGATGACTCAAACATGAAAGCCTGTGGAAAAAATATGTATTAGTTAGGTAGTTATACTTAACTTCAAATAAAAGAAAAAGACGGGTTGCACTCCGGGAGTGCCGGCAGAAGTGAAAACTTGATTATTAACGTTGAGCATGTTTGATATTTTGTAATGGTATCGGTCTTACGCTATTTCGATCAGGTCACGTGTCCTGACGCGAGTTTACGATTTTATACCCATTACAGAAAAAGTGCTCAACGCCGCTAAAGAAGTTTTCACTTCAAAATAAAAGCTTTAAAGCATTATTTACAATACCTGAGTGCCAACAGCAATCTTTTGCGGTACTAATTCAGCAGACGAAGCAGCTTGGAAACATTGTGTGTCAGGGCCGTGCGGAGTCATCATAGAGTGGAGAGACGCGCCTCCGGGAAGGAAACCACCTTCCTTGGCCTCGTAAGATCCAAGGATGAGACCCATAAACTCGCTCATACAGTTTCCTGTAAAAAATGTTGTATTATTTAACTCTTCTATCGTAAATATTATTTTTTATAGAATATAGAATTATATAGGTAGCTGTAACTTCTATTGTAAATTGAAAATCTATCGTTTATAGTAAGTATGTAAGTTTTACTAACACTTGTAATAAAAGCATGCAGTTTACTTACTGTGATAGTACGGAGGTCTAAATGTATTTTCTTGAACGGACCACCTAGGCGGGAAAATCACGAAATCCGCAATGGCGACGCCTGGCTTGGTGGATGGACATGTTAAAACGGTAAAAATCGAAGGATCCTAAAACATAATTAAAATTAATTAAACATTTTATATATAGGTATATTAAGAAGAGCTGGAACGTCAACACATTTACACATTGCACATGTTAGGCCGGGAGATACTGACACAAAATTTCGGGCCATTTGTAACAGGATGGCGGTCTAGAGGGGTCTTAGTACGCAATGACAAAAAGAAAAATGATGGTCAGAACGCTGGTACCGGCGGACTAGTCGCGTGGGCGTCAGTCACACTCGTCGGATAAATAGCGAAAGTCCAACGATTTGTAACACAAAAATTTTAGAATTTACCGATAGCCCTTAAAAAAGATGTAGGCGGTAGTGTCATGCCATACAGTTACGATGTGACTTACAGTCCGCCATACCGACGTGAATGCGTTGATTTAAAAAAAAACAATTCAACCATTTGTACCGGGCTCACTTTTGCACAGGTAACCATCGTCGTGCAGCCATTTACTAAAATCGCCATGCCATACTTTTCGGACGATTCCAAATGGTCGCCATACCGCGGAAAAGTAGCGGAAAGCGCGGAAAGCGAAGATTTGTAAATCGTTTGACTTTCGCTATTTATCCGACGAGTTCGACTAACGCCCACGCGACTAGTCCGCCGGTACCAGCGTTCTGAGTTCTGACCATCATTTTTCTTTTAGTCATTGCGTAATAAGACCTCTGTAGAACCGCCATTCTGTTACAAATGACCCGAAATTTTGTGTCAGTATCTCCCGGCCTATGTATATGTCATTTTTTGCAATTGTTTATAAATACAGGGTGATGTAATTGGTGTAGTACGAATATCTAAAAATCTATGAAGAATTTTGTGATACAGTAAATGGAAGAATTATAGACTATTTTACAGTATTTAATAAAATCATTTAATTTTTTGTTCATTTTCATTAGAAATGTCAATTTTTCTCACCAAGGTGGAAATTTGGATGATAAGGATCTTGTTAGAGAAATATAAATTTTGACTAAAATCGGCATTTTTTTTTTTCAAAAATCAAATAAGTAACTAATTAATAATCAGAGTTATCACATTATTAAAAAAAAATAAGCCAAACTATACACAATTTTTACCTACTTGATGCAATCCTCAAAGATCATGGACATAGTGTATTGCGCCTTCCACCATACCATCCAGAACTCAACCCAATAGAGTTACTATGGGGCATAATTAAAGGGAAAGTAGCATCACAAAATGTGAACTTTAACTTGAAAACTGTGTAAGAATTATTTAGAAAGGAAGCAAATGCTATTAGTCTGGATATGTTTAGTGACGTTTGGAGAAAGACGCGAGAACATGAGGAAAAATATATTCAATTAGAACCAAAAGTAGATAATTACACTGACTCATTTATAATAACATTAAGAAATTCCGACAACGAAACATCGAGTTCTTCGAGCGATGAAAGTTACAGTGAAGTAGAAGATTACGATTATGATTAAATAGATTCTTCTTCTTCTCTATAGATACTGCTTTCTGAATTGGTGGTAAATGTTAAAACTGTTAAACTGTTATGACGATTCAAAAGTGCTTCTAGAAGAAGTCTAATTGTATAAATGTTTGAGTTTGAGTTTAAAACCAATAGTGTGAAAATTATACAATAAACATGTAACACATATTTGTTAGCGCGTATTGGTAGGTATTACGTACTTATTACAAATATAATATTTCTTAGATATCTTTACTCGACCAAAGTCAGGAATTTAATTATTATTTGATAATTGAATGATTATTAATACTTTTATCCAATTGATTATTATTAGAATAAATAATTAACTTCATCAATTGATTTACTTTTAAATTATAATTTTACAGGTAAATTATGAGAGCTTTCATAAGTAATTATATTTGCATATACATATCTACAACGCACCCATTTTACAATTCAAGTCTAAAATGAAACTAGAGTCGCATTTATTTTTGAACATACTGTAAGTGAAATTGCATAAGTGTGAGTACTGTGAACATGCCAGCTTTCCCTAATTGACCGATACCTATGACTATGAAATTCGTGAAGTTTCTAAGCTTTTAGTAGTTAGTAGATCATAAATACATGTGTAAAACCACTATTAGATAATATACTATAGGTACTAACTATGCCTATAAATAACGAGGTAGATATAATAATTATTATGTACTTACACAGTGATCAAAAGATACAGAATTGATGACCATAAATTTGCTCAGGTCATATTTGTATGGCACATAGTTGCCGTGCCAGGCCACCACGTCAAACGGAGAGTGGTCCTGCTCAGCTTCAAACAGCAGTCCATGATATTTGTTTATTATTTTAAATCCTAAAATTAAATAAATTATCATGAAAAAGCCTGAAGTTAAAACGTGGCACGCTTACAATATTCCATTATTAAATATCCAAGCATATATAATATCTATGTCACTACATATATATTTTTACGTTTCTTTTACCTATTTTATTGGTGAGGTGGGCTCTATATGTTTTTAATTAAAATTGGGACAATTGATACTATAATGAAATCCAGCAAATGTGAATAAAAAAAACAACATCTGTGTTGAGATGAGATTAAGTAGTATCATAAATAGGGCTTAGTAGGTACCAGGAATTTCTTCGTCATGATAACAAGCCACGGGTGTAAGGAAGTCGCGAGGATTTGCCAGACCATTCGCACCGATAGGACCAAGGTCTGGTAGTTTGAAGTGACCATCGAATACTTCTAGAATATATCCTCTGAAATGTTTAATATTTAATTAACATTATTTTTTAGTAAATGATAATGAGCTTTAAATATACGTGCAAAAGAGTTGCTGTGCGAAAAGCTGTATGCATCATATTTTTGTCTATTGTAACAAAGGCTCTAAAAATCAATGACGAGCAGATATAAAATTCGATTTAATAATATATCGTACCTAGAAGGTCCATCAACTGCTACTGCAAATCTCATTCCCATTTGAATCGCGGCAATCTCATTGGGGGCCACCTCCATTTTTCCAAATTCAGTAGTTATCTTTAAAACTCCTTTTTGCGGCACTGAAGGAAAGATGTCATATTAAGCTAGCATGTTTATTATTATTTAATTAACCTTTAAAGCGTAGAATTACGTAGATATGAGAGTGTATGATATTAGAGTTATCACTGATTATGTTAGGTAAACGTACAAAATTTAAACTTCGATCTTATTCCCAAGGCTCATAAGATAAGAATAGAAGTTTTGCACTAAATTGAGCTATTAGATGTACGAAAATTACCAATAAGGAAGTCTCCATCGCTGCTGTAAAAGGCGCTTTTGTCCATGGGGGCATTGCAGAGGTATACATGAATAGCAATGCCATGACGAGATCGGGCATCTCCAGCTCCGCAGACCGTGTGCAGTCCTGCTACGAAGTCCACATTCCCTTCAGATGGAATATCGAAGGGTTTCCAACGGGACTAGAAATAAAAAAGAAATATTTATACCCCTTAAAATATTTATAGGTACCTCTGCGCACTAAAAAATATTTGAATTTTAACGATCTTTTAAAAATGCTGCCAGTAAAAATATGTCTTTTAATTTCAGTTAGATTTAGATATATCACGCAGAAATTTTGAACATTGGCGTGAAGAATGCGGGTTCGAATCCTGCCTCGTGATCGAATTTTTTTTTATTCTTTATATATTTAAATTTATAAAAAATTTACTTGATTTGGATCAGCTTCCACTTCATCCCAATTGTGTGTGAGATACTTAGCAACATTGGAGCGCACGAACGGCTTATGGACCACTGAAGGACGAATCCTAAAACAACAAGACATTATAATATTATCATAAGACCCACAGTAAATAGTTTTGGCTTGGTTGTCGTGATGTATAATGTAATCAGTTGCATAGGTATTTCAGCTGCATAGATAGTAAAGGTGCATATTACCTAAGTATATAGGTACCCACCGATGTAAAAAAGTTTAGTGCTTACCTAAGTTTTAAAATGTAGAAATTCAAAGCAATAGAGTTTTCTCTATTGCATTGAATTTCTCAATTCAATATCTTCAAAAATAATTTACCTATAACCTTGGTGTTTGTTGATTAAAAAATATAACCGACTGACCTATATAACCATGACCTCTTATTCTCAAGTCTCGGAGCGGTGAAAGCACTTCCCGATAGCTGTTCAGCATATAGTCCGTAGGCACACTTTTGTGGACTGTTTTGACCTTCAGGCAAGGCTCCTTGCCTACGAGGATCCTCACTTGCAAACTCCGATCCGAAGCCGGATAAATACTGAGGTTTAAAGAAAAATAGTTCTAAATAGCTTTATGTTATGAACTTTTATTCCATGGAACTTATTTGAATTTAACGATTAAAGTAAATAAACGGTGCAAAAGTTAAATGAAAACAATATGATACATAATTATAGTTTAGCTTACCTTTAATCCCGACATTTTGTGAAGCTCGCGATAAAGATAATGCGAGAATGATGTGATTTAGCTGAATAATAAAAACCTTTGCTAGTATGCTAATCAGTCCGGTTGGTACGATAACAGGTTTGAGTTCAAAACAACATCACAGGTACCTACGTAGTAGAACTATCCAGTAAATATCAATGCTACATTCCTGTTTTAACGTCGCCACATTATGTACTGTTGTTGGTAAGACTATGAGAGCTATCAAAGATCAAATACTTTGTATACCTACTGCTTATTAACAACATGCAGATAACCAGTCTCTTGAGAGACATATCTGATAAAGATTGTTTTAGTTTATTTTACAGCTGGATACCTATTTTCTTTTTTCTTTCATATCCAAAAATGTTTGTTTAAAATTGCTATACCTTGATGAGTTATGACTTATGACGTCGAAAAGGGTGAATGGATTTTGATATGATTTTCGATATAACGAGCTTAATACTCTCGTTATTTATTATTATGTTATAAATTTCCTAATATGAAATAATAGACCTGAAGAACCCGTTGAGGATATGAACCTTCTAGAATTTTCGATAAAAATTGTAGAAACGACAATTTTTAAATAAATTATAAACATAAATATAAAATAACAGGTATAAAAACAAAAACAACTTCTTCCGCAAATATTTATTATGCAATTCATGAACAATATAATGTCAAGCAATTAAATATGTATGATTAAAGAACAATTATTATTATCCTGTACACTTTATTGATATTGAATGAGACAAAACAAAAACAACACAATCACATAGAGCCGAGTATTTTATATAAAGGACAAATCCATAAATTAATAATAATTATATTCATATATATGACTTTATATATTCTTCATATATATACTTTATATCGGAATGCTATTTTTGTAAAACATGTATAACATTTAAAACAAGAAAAAATATGTAAATTTAATGTTCCTAAAAGATCAGGACACGTCATTGAAATAAACAGGATTTGAGTATACACGACACACCCCCTTCAAATTTACGGATAACAAATAAAATATTTTTCAATATAAAAAAATAAAATAAAAATCTCAATTAAGTAATAAAATAAAATTCGTCTCATTCAAAAGCGATTACATATTTTGGTACACAGTAAACAACGTTTTACATGGAATAATATAATATTGTGAATTGCGAAGTTAAATCACATTTACATCAAAACTATGAGCGATATATTAACATCATTATTGTTCTTATTAATACTTGAAACTTAGTTCGGAAGATATTGTCATACAAATTCGCGCCTAAGTGATAGCATGTTGGCAAGAAACATAATCATAGCCGAAAAATAATAACTTGAATCAACAATGAAACAATTTAAATAAGACGACAAACCGCATATTATCTCCTTCACACAGTAGTTTTCTAATTTCTATTATTCTATGAGTATATTTCTTTAGAATATTTTGTTTTCTTTTACACAAAAATAATGTAATCAAAACAGTTTTTCTTTGTGTTGCTTGGAATGCTTGTAAAAATAAGGAAAATTCTTTAAAAATATAGCGTTATGATGAATTTTATAGGTGTTCTAAAAATGTGAAAGTAAGATTTACGATTCAGTCGCCATTTTTTATAACGTCCCAATAAGATTCAAATTATATTAACAAAAGCGTTTGAAAGTATTCCAAATAATTCGACACCAATAATAATAATTTCGATGCGAATTCGTACCAAAAGTAATGATATTGAGAAGCTTATAATTATAGCACAGTTTTACAAGAACATTTAAAAATGTATATTTAAAAAGTTCATATTTTTTGCACAAAATTGTATTCACATTTTTAGATTAAACAAATACCGATGTAACAAAGTATAAAAAGCG
>CAJQZN010040337.1:2904-22288 GCA_907164685.1 Colias eurytheme
CTTTTCCGTATTATTTGTATTATTTGTGCAATATCGTAACACACACGAAGGCATGTTTGATGCGTTTCACTTTAAAACCATTAAAAAATACCGCTCAACATACGTCACATGACGTATGTTGAGTGGAACATAAGTGATGTAGGCGGTGTCGTCTCCATATTAATATTATCTCAATGTACATATATCGATAAAAGCGTGGTACATTGTGTGGAAATCATAAGTTCTACTTGTTATACAAATTTGAGATTAAATTAAGTCTTCCTTAGATTGTTAGGTATTATTAGGAATACTTATGACATTTACTAGGTAGGTACCTACACTGGATAAAATCTGCCTTAATTATTAATGTTCGATTGACATTATGGAATAGCTAAGAGAAAAATCGAGGCACTTGCAATTTATTTTTATAGTTTTTGGCTCTATACCTACTTAAGATCCATTATTTTTTACTTTTCATCCCATAACTTCGGTTATTATGGAACTATTTGTTAAAAATTCGAGGCTTAAATTGCCAAAAAATATTGCTCTAGTATTGTTGCCACGCTTTATTTTAAACGCCCAAGCACATTACAAACCTTTTGCGTTCCTTTTATAAAAGTTCGAAATGTGACGCATGAAACCTCGTTACACGGAACCTTTGTGGTGGAGTTTTTATTAATTTTCGCGGCAAACGCCTGCGCGGCTCCGCCTCCCGCCCAAATGGTAGATATAAATGCTGGTATCAGCGGACTTGTAACTAGAACTTGTTGCACTTTCGCGCCTTGAAGTTTGAAATTCCCGCGTTGAAAAGAAATTATACGAGGTAAGTGTTAGGAGAATTTTTCGCTTGCTGTATTTTAAAGAATTAATGTCGGGTTAAAGGAAATATATACTTAATAAAAAAAAAACAAAAAAAATAGTTATCGTCTCATTTATAAATAATTTTACTTAAAAGCACATTATAGATTTAACATTTAGATTTTTATCCAGGAAATCCTTTATAAAATTACAAGATATAGGTAAAAAAGCATTCGTATATTATTAAATTTTGTTAATAATTGGTACAGTTTAAAATTTGGCATATTTTATAATCTATATAATTTAGTTATTCGGATCTAATTCAGTCGAGAATTTCTATCAAATAAAAAAAATACATCATGCTTGAAAATTTTAGAGAAGAGAAAGGTTCCTACTTTTAATTACCTTAGTACCTAGGTAGGTACCTAGTTTATAAATACAGCTATTGGCATACCTAATTCATTATTCCCCAATCATATCAAATATTTAAAATATTAGGATCTGACTGAGACAAAAATCATCTTACCGAAGGACGTGGGGTCAAATCCCGTCTCATGATCGAATTTATCGAACAAAGCAGTGAAAAAAAATAGTTTAGAATTTGGAAAGTATTAAAAAAATATTTTTCTTTTAAAACATTGAAATCTTTTGAAATGAAATTACCAGTTTAAAGTTTAAAATGTAAATAATTAGCGATTTGCTGTTATTGTAAATACCTACATTTAGTTTATTAAATATATAATATTTTATAGTTTATTTTTTAATAAATAATAAAATTATTTTTTTAGAATGGGAGTTAATAAATTTTTTCTAAAAAATACTTTAACCCCCATTAATTATTTTTTATAATTATTTTTATTATTGTATATTATATTTTGTAAGACGAAGTAGGCAATATTGGAGACTGTTTAAATATTGCATCTTATAACTTGAGTATTTAAGAACTCTGTTTAAAGCTATATAAAAAATTTTAAATTAAAATATTTTAATTGTAGATACCTAGTTATATCACGGTTGATACTTTTTCATAAGAAATATTAAACCGTATTCAATGAAGTTTTGCGTGCAGATAAATTTGATATTAACGGCTACAATATTATCTCGACTCTTATAGAGGAAGACGGCCTTTATAAAAGCAAGTAGGATTAAATTGCATAGATAATAGTAATTAGGTATATAGTTAGCATTTTTTTATAAGTAATCATAAAGTCTAAAACAGGTCGTTAAAAATTCATAAACATTTTATTGATATACTAGCTTTCCGCCCGCGGCTTCGCCCGCGTTCTCAAAGAAAAACCCGCATAGTTCCCGTTCCCGTGGGATTTCCGGGATAAAACCTATGCTATGTGTTTATCCAAGTTACCCTCTATATGTGGGCTAAATTTCATGCAAATACATCCAAGGAATAAAAAGTTTCATACAAACTTCTATCCCCTATTTTACCCCTTTAGGGGATGAATTTTCTAAAATCCTTTCTTAGGGGACGCCTAGCTACGTTATGACATTTACCTGCATGCCAAATTTCAGCTCGATACGTCCAGTGGTTTGGGCTGTGCGTTGATAGATCACTATATCAGTCACCTTTGAGTTTTATATATTACTTATATAGATTTACAAAATATAAAATCAATCAGAAGTAAAATCGACAAAAATTTGTGCACATTTAATATTCCCTGTGAATTATTCAATTTCGCAATGCAAAAAGTATGCATATCGTCGTATCGAAATCAGGATTAAAGATTGATGATCTGAATTTATAATTTTTCACTTCAAAGCTACCCAGCTTTAAAGCAGTTAAGCTGGCCGTGATATAATTTTCATTGAAACAAACAAATTACAAATAGAAGCCGAAAAATCTTGAATACATGAAAAAAGCTTTCATTTGACATTAGCTTTATTCTTAGTTTTTATTTCACAACCAAACAATCGAACTATTTATATAATTAAGCAAAGATATATGTAAATTATGAAATTGTAAGAAAGAAGCCACAAAAACCGAACTGCAATAAAACCAAATAACAAAACATTCGTTAAATTCGAATGCTAATTAGGTGTGAAATGTACTAAACCGTAATATTATTTTGACCGCTAATATCAGCGCCGAAATTTACCATAAACTAGATACTATTTGTTTCATATTGCATTGTGAATTGAATCGAAAATTCATTTCAAATTAAAGTCTACACGCATTGCTCGGAAATTGTTGGATTAGCAACAATTTTTAATATTGACAAAGTAAATTGAAGCACGAATCAGTTTCTATTATTTTTATGCAAATGAAAACGATTCAAGCTTTAATTTAAATGAAGCGTCGATGGAAGTTATTTTTTGTGGACACGAGCAAACTTTACTTTTGTTAATAATATATATACGACTGCGGTTTCTAATTTTAGTATGGTCCACCTACTTAAGTGTAAAATATTGAAGTAAAGCTTATGTTTTTTAAAACAGTAAAATTCAAGAAATCATAAGTTTTATTTTTTGCTCTTTTAATTTGCTCATTCAACTTCACAGCACAGAAAAGCACTGAAATAACATTTATTTTTCTTTTCAACGATTTTAGTTACAAATATAAGAAATCATGAAAAATGAGAACCATTTGCCACAAGACAAATGAATCTCTAACAAAAATAATTATGTTTTAAAGAATTTGGCTCGTCCGAACTTTACACAAGGATAAAGCAAAATCACAAAAAAAGGTATCAGCGCATCGTATTTATTTATAATTATTTATCTTTTTATTTTACTAAAAAAAGTATAGTAGACGTTGATAGATTAGAAACTTTTTTTATAAACGGCGTTTAATGTTACCGTGTAATATTTCAATTACATTCTTTTTATATGCATCCTTTTATAAATTTTGTAAAATATTGTAGTGATAAATTATAACATTTCTTCCCAGAAAATATATTTCTCGTATATCATAAAATTGTATCGTTAGTCAGCAGTCTCATTTTCTTGAGAGCAGTAAAAAAGAACATATTGACAAACTAAGCCATTATCTAAAGGTGATATTTTCTCTAGAGAAATTTGAATACTTACTTCTTTAATATTTATAGAATTATTTTAAAAGCTAGTTAAATAAAATTTATTCAAATTTTATCAGTAACGTAAAAGTAGAAAATTATTTACGTTCATTGTTCATAATTCTAAAAAAGCTCAATAGTTAAAACAATAATAATTATTTATTTAGAAAAATGATTAATCGGTAATAATGGGTCTGTTGCTCATAATTGCTTATTAAACCAGTATCTATAGGTAGATACGTGTATTTATTATGCAGTATAATAACAAATTTCTCTTATTTTTATATAACATTTTTGTCAAAATGAAAACTAGTGCAATTTTTCGCGGAATGTTATTATCAAACATATTTTGGACATATGAAACGCTATATTGTAATACTGTGACGCTACCTGGAAATCTCGTATTTCATTTGCAAGATATTCTATGAACTGTTCCTAGTTATAACTCATACTTTAATATACCTTGTAGATAACAATATAGGACGTATAAAGTGAAAAATATGCATGCCATGTAGTTGAAAGTTAAACGTTACGAAAATTTAAAATATAAAGTTGTATTGCAACGCAATAGTACCTTTGTGATTTCTTTTCTTTTTTTATTATGGTATAATATTAAAAAAATATATTATAATCAGAACGTTGCAAAAAGTATGTATTTGCTTATTTCTATGTCCCAACTATTAAATATATGATAAAAAAAATTGGCTTTAAATTTCCAAAAAGATGACAAAACACAAAATTTGTCTTTATCCTTTTAAAGGCTTAACGTTATACACATACGACATGTTTATAATATACATATTATATAAGTATAGATTATAAATAGGTAAAAACAGTTGGCGGCAAATTGCATAAGCTTCAAATAAAAATAGACATCAAAGCTTCGATTATCATGATAAAAGTTTATTGTTAATATTAGAAAAGCTATCTAATTCTGATTTCCGCTACTAAACTCGTTTTATATGCAGTTATCAGTGTTTCCATAGCAACAAAATGAACCCACACAATGTAGTAGTTGAATATAATACCTACATAAGTATGATACAAAAAAAATGTGTGTGTGTACTAGTGTATACACGTAAGAAGTGAAACTTCTTTATGACCTTATTTAAAAAAAATAATTTACTATAATAAGTATGTAACTTTACAGAAATACCGAATCACGCGTGGTAGGGATAAGACAAAATGGCATTCAGAAAGAGTATAGTTTTTCTGTGAAGCTTTAAAAACCTTGTAAGAAAATTAGCTGAATTACTCGTTTCTGGAATTAAAAACTACGCGTATTGCGTTCTCATCAATTTTGCTATGTAATATATTATAATAAGTTATATTTTTTTATAATTTTGTAACTACATTCTATCTATCAACTATTGAGAAGAGGATATACATTAATAAAAGGTTCGCTTCGCTTCGTTACATTTGTGATAAAGACGAAAGCTATTCATATTCATAAGCGTATGCAGTGGCCTCTCAATACATTACTTAAAATAGATTTATAACGGGTCACTAACTATCCTGTAATATTGAATAATCTATGGTTGTATGGAAGGGAAGCTTATGAGAATTTCTATCTCTATAACCATAGGTATAGGTACATAATATTATAAAAATAGATTACAAATTACCCTACTTGTTATTAAATTGAAGAAATTCATGTGGTGTGTGTTTTGTACGAATTGAGGTAAGGTAAATATGAATTCGATTTTGTAAATTAACTATTTGTTTTGTCAGACTTTCTGAATTATAGGTAACATAAAATATCAGGTTTGGTATTGAAAATGCCTGCCTGTAACACGATTTATTGAAAGTACCTAGTATTTATCGTGTCATTCGTATATTCGTTACAATTTAGGCAATTTGACGGTATCGCATATTGTAATGTAGAGGCTCTTTACGCTCATCTATTACCTGAATCCAATTCTCGAAGGGTCGGATATTATATGACGATTTTTACATTTCCATCAACGTAAATATTTATATTCAATTGATTTCTAGCCCTCAGGGCATTGGGAATATTATTTTTAGTAAAGGGGTTTGTCTCTGAATTTTCATGATTTGTGAAACGTTTTACGAAATAATATCTGAGTAATAAACAAATTCAAAGGTCATAAAGGTGGTATTTATGATACTATTTGTTTGAATTTTTTGACTTATAAAAATTGATATATAATATGTATTATTTGTAGTTATTTATTTGGTAAAGATTTATTAGAGCTCTTTATGTTCAGAAATTAGTCTACGATTTTACCTAAACATATTATAATTATTTTTGACACCTTTCGTAAGTACTACAGAGAACTGTTTCGATAGGCGATCTTGACGTAATTTATTTATTATATTATTATTATAATGCGTATTATTATTACATACCTTATAAAAATAAATATTTCACTTCTGTATAATGTATCTTTTTTATATAATATTATAGAGTGTAGGGTACCTATTATGAAACCAATGTTAGATATCAATAAAATGAAAATATTTGAGTTCCTGAAGATTTTAATTATTTTCTCCTTCAGCGTTTTGTTTGAAACCTTTCTCTTAACATTTTTCAATGCTTCATTAAGTTTCAATTAATTCTGTACCGATATTAAAAGAGAAATGGAGTTGTATTAATAAAAATCTCATGGGCTTTTTAAGTGAGATTCCTTCGAAAAGTTTTGGATGTTTTAGGCAATTCTGTACAGTGACAAGTTGAGTGTATGTAACCTTTTTTATTGAAACCTTATTTATCTTCGCTATGTAATTATGTTGAAGCTCTTTTAGAATATCAATTTGTGAGGTACTTTCTAATTTGTAATTATTGAAAGACAATATTTTATACTTAGCATCGTTTTTATGATCATCATGTTCTTGACTGAAAATTTCAAAAGCTTTGTGAAATTTGTACATTTTTTTTACAAACGCATGCTTTTTGGCTTGCTATAAAAGAACTTCGTAATACATTCATTTTTTAAATCTTTAAACAAAAAAATTCACGTAGCGTCTTAACTGCAACATTGTCTATAATTAAGTAGAAAAACCATTGTTAAAGAGAAGCGATAAAAAGCTGTAACTTAAACGACGAGACGGTAATTTAAGCTTAAGCTGAGGGAAAAACTAAAAAACCTGTCGAGGATAATGATAAGTTTTAAACTTAATAATGGACAGTTGTTCACTTACTGTGGGTTTAGAGGCTTTGAACGAAGAATGCAACCGCGAAGAAAAGGACGTTAGCTAAATAACTTTTAATTATAATAAGTATGTATTATACACAATACAAATATTATCACATGTGTATAACACTTGGAAGTACATTATTTTTTAATTTAATTATCTGTGGTCAGCCATATTTAAAGCCATACGATTTATAATATTACAAGGCAATAAGTATATATTTACAAGACAAAACATTATTTATAAATTTCTTACATCATATTCACTCTCTCGTTCTATCATTTCTTGGAAGGCACACTTTACACGTGCACACTTTAAAAAATATAATTAAATTATGTCTTGCTAAAAACACAAATCTAACAATACTTGTTCACGAGGACAGATTGTTAGCCGTTAATTAACATCTAACTCTTTTAATTGGCTAACTTTTGTAGCATTCTTTCCAACTTTCTCAATCTCGATAGATCGGGACAATAAAGTATTGGAATAACACAATAAAATAACAAGAAGAATGTGAACTTTTTAATTAAGTTCAACCGGTCTTAGATACCTACCTACAGTAACTTCTGTAGTTTGCACAAAATATTGTTATCTCAAGACTTGTGTAATACATAGTATAGTATATTTTATACTAGCGGTCCGCCCCGGCTTCGGTACATATTTCGCAATAAAAGGTAGCCTATGTTCTTTCTCAGGGTCTAAAGATTATCTGTGCCAAATTTCATCAAAATCGGCGTGAAAACCATACATACAAACCTTTCCTCTTTATAATATAAGTATAGATTTCAATTTATTTAACTCAATATTATATGTTTATCTCGAACAAAAGCGTTTTTCTAGAATCTTTAGAATGTCGTTGGTACTTTAATTCATAGAAATTACCCTCAATTTGTTGATATTTTTGTATGCTGCTTTTGTTAGCCGTACTTATAACGCTAAGCGAGATAGCATGATTGTTAAAAAAATATATTTCTCTATAAGTGATTCAAATGTAATCTTTTGAGAAATAAATGTCTTTAACCGTAATATAATTTTATTCTTGATTTAATCTGCGTATGACACATGTTGGAACTTTGTTAATTTTATTCGATTCAAGTGAGTTATTTTGGTGGAAATGCCAGTGACGGATTAGCTTAAAGATAAATTAAAACTTTATATTTAATTGTATTCATTAATTTTGTCAAGATTTCAAAAGTTTCGTAAATCATTTTACGATAAATAAGGTTATTAAATTTAAGAATAATATATCATCTTTGTCTAACTTATTTTACTCGAAAATATTATTTTTAATTCTTGTCTTGTACATGAACATATCTTGTTGAGAAGTTGAAAGTACTTTTTTATAAATCAAATTAAATGAAACAGCTAAGCAGTATTTTTTAAAGAATTGAAAATCGCATCGCAGGGCCTCTACGTGTTATAATACAGTCCTGGTGTGGTGATTAAGTAAGCATAAATAATTTAATTTCTCAAATTAAGTCTGGTTTTCCATATTCATCTGAAAATTCTTAAAGGATTATTCAAATAGGTACACAAATTGAATTGGTTTATGCAATTCTATCTTTAGTTACTTTAATATTATTGTACTATAAGGTTAGATATAATTAAATCTGATTGTCATGTATATATGTAAGCCAATAGAATAACTTCTACGTTTACAAATTAATGATTGAAATTTTAACTAGACGTTTCATATACACATTTGAAGAATGAATTTTAATACAAATATTAAAAAATGTTGTGTGGTTTTATGAAACCACGGTAAAAGTGAAACTGTTCGAACGGTTCCGAACATTGCTTTGTGTAGCGCATGTCGCGTGACGGTCGAGTAGGTATCGCGTGATCGCGGCTGCCGAGTAGGTATACCTACTCGGCAGCCGCGATACGTACGCGACATGCGCTACACAGACCAAAAAGTTTGAGACGATGTAATAAAAGTTTCACTTTAAAATAAAGTAAGGCGTTTTAAACTTTTAATATATTTTGAAATTTCAATAACTTTACGTATGACTTAGGAAAATTATATAGAACAATGAGAGATATTATATCAGCACACTTACAGTCTGTATCAGTTATTAATCAAAAAACTTATTGGTATGCCAAATAACAATTAAGTCTTAAAAGAATAAAACGTACCGGTATTAAAACTGAAACGGAACTCGTCAGCAAAGGTTTTCATTAACGTGAACAAGAAAGTCTACGTTGCATAATTTAAACCTCACCTCTCAATTGTTTCTGACTTGTCAGCTTTATCACGGGAACTTTTGTTAATTGTTGACAACCTTAGTAGCGTTCTTAACATTTTTAACAACGACTTTTTTTATATTTACCTGTATTATTTCGTCTCTATTCATATATTTTTCTTCTTATAAAGACTGTTTAATTAATACTAGCTGACCACGCAACTTTGTTTAATCTCTAAAGGAATATTTTTACAACATTTATCATTGCTTTCTACTCCTACTGGTCATAGCGTGATTTTGTTTATATAAATAGGCTAAGTCGTCCTAGATAAACTGACCAATCAAAAGTAAAAATAATTTTTAATTCCATTTAGTAATTCTGAAGATTCCTTCAACATACTCAAACTCAAAACTCAAACTCAAAACTCAAACTCAAACATTCATTTATTCAATTAGACTACTATTTAGTAGCACTTTCGAATCGTCATTACGTAAGTATTTTTAACATTTACCACCGATTCGGAAAGCAGTATCTATGGAGAAGAATCGGCAAGAAACTCCATAACTAAACAAACAAACTATTCAGTTTTATAATATTTAGTAGGTAGTATATATATTTTTTTATATACTTTTTTTTTCTTCTATCTAGACAAAATGCTGAGCAAGAGGATCATCGTAGCCATGGCTCTGTTGGTAGCTGTCATATGTATTGCTGAGGGCCGCGAGGAGGGCCCTCACAACATGGCTGAGGCCCTGCGTGTGCTGCAGGACCTAGATCGCTACTATACGCAGGCTGCTAGACCAAGGTAAGATATAGGGTATGAAAATCATTCTGGAAAGTTCTATAGGTAAGAAAAAAGAAGTGGTTGAAATGGATCTATGATATAAGGTCATGTCTGCACTGTTTTATTAAATCTTAGGTATATGTATGTTTAAGGTTAGAAAATTTTGTTGCAATTTGAAACTAAAATTGATCTTAGAAATAACATTTTTGAGAAAATCGTAATCGTAATATACAGTATTATTACTGAGAATGCTTAATTGAAGTATCTTTATATTGATGAATTAATCAATTATTAAAAAATGTTTGATTGCTTGACATCTGAAAAATAATTCTATTTACTGCATTGAGCCTCAATGCTATAAATAGATGATTTCCCCTCTTTACAAATAAAACTATTTCACATGTGAACATCGAAATATTAAAGCAAAGCAAATATTAAAAATAAATAATGTTGCTGAACTCTTTTCAACGTTCATGAAACTGATATCCATTTATTCAGAGACAGAATATATATATTTGCAGTTTAGTATTATTACGTTTTGATAAAGATTAACGTATGTAACTGCCCAATGTATCTCAATACAGATTTCAATAACATCTTTGATATTGTTTAGTATCTGTTTCAGAATGATGTAGGAGTCTTATATTACGTACTTTATAACGTAAATGTTTCGTAAACTAGATTTTTAGATATTCTTAATTTTAGTTTAGAGATATGTATCTCTAAACTAAAATTAAGAATTCGGATTATATCGGGGGCTAACCAAAATGCTATGACAATTACTTGAAATTGAACATAATATAAAGTTTTAAAAAGACTAACTTGACTTTCACTAACGTATTTGCCAGCCACTATTTACTATTTAGCGTCCTAGATTAACGAAATACCTCGTAGTTTATATTCTGCAGTTTCGATTCGCTGAGCAAAGGAGCATACGAACAATATTTTTTAGTTTTTTTTTTAATCCAATGCTGCATGCATCATAATGTGACACACAATTTTAAGGCCTTTAAAATTTGCGTTTGACCTTTACGTACAGTTCAAAATACTTTGAAACTTCATTATTTATTCAATGAATACACCGAGAGGGAACGTGTCCGAACAAAAATATTGAAATTCATTTTCCATTCTTTCGGAAAGTCACTGATATTTAGATTTTAGATTAATATACAAATACATTATGCAATACTGTGACCGGAATTCCTGATTTTAAATCACAATAACTCGTAAAAGTCATTTGTGAATTTAATAATAAGCTTTTTATGTATTTTGTAAGAGCTCATTATAACATTCACTAATCAAGATTTGATCTAAAGTTAGAAACCCTACACTATACTATACATAGTCTAAAAAAGTATAAAGTTATAATATTGTGTTTGATTCAATAAAATAAATCGAATCTCAATGTTTCTATATCATTTTTATTTATAGTGTTGATATGTTAATATTTTAATAAAACTTTTGTTGTTATATCACGAGTCGGGAAAGCAAATATTAAAATAAACACAACATTGAAATGCTAAATGTCTTTGTGACCACACAATGCTAGAATAATTCAAGAACGACTCATAAATTTCAAATGTGTGTTGTGTGAGAGTAAAAATTAATTTCCTCCATTTCCTTCATTGGAATAGGTTTTATTACATTCTTAATTAATATTTATTACGTTCAGAAATCATTACATCATTCTTTAATAGAACATATTTATTTTTATTGTTATGATATCCTTTTCGAAGAAACTGTGTCGTCGTATACCTATAGGTATCTATGTATTATATAGGATAAATTATAATTGAGTTTATTATAAATCTAAATATTACCAATACTAGTTTTCTAAAAACAGGAACAATTTTTGTAATCTCCCATTTATATCTACGAAAGATAGTGTAGAAAGAACCTATTTGCTCTAGCTTTTGCCGTCCTCTGTAATTATAAAGTAGTTCTAAACGCATACATTACGAAAATGGCAAGCGTAATTCTGTTTCAAATGTGCCCTCACACGTACCTACAAAGTGCTTATTACGTCATCATTACGGGCACTGAACACTGGGCAGTGGTAAGACGACATGCAACAAATTATACGTTTCAACCCGGTCACACCCACGGGAAAAGTCGAAATGGGACTTGTCTTTGTAATTGTTTCGTGATTCTTTGTCGTTGTTTTACTGTTATGACGTTGCTTTACGGATGATACGTGATTGCAATGTGGTTGAAGCAGAAAGCAGATTACATTTTTAAGGATATGTCCTTTGAATGTTTACTGTCAGTTACATTTTGAATAAGCCTTTCTAATACATATTAGGTTTATCTTTTACGGGTTCCTTTTTACAAACAAGTAGGTAACTGATAAAATGTCAAACATCAAGCAGTACAGAGAATTTTTTTATCAGTATAGCAATAACTAGTTCGAATTTCGACGTTAAACGGTTGCAGTTTTACGCCAAGTGCTATATTACTTACAAGTTTAATCCAAGATGAATTAAAATCTACCGCAAACACACAGTTTTATTGCGTTACATAAAAAAGTAATTTTACATATTTGAAGGCAGCCATAGCCATAAAACTTGGTTTTTTAGGCCCTTCCTGCTCAGGGTTGAAATAATTAAATTTTATGAATTTTTAATAAACGCCTGTACACCGCGTGGTAAATGAAATGAAACTTGTGAATCTTCAAATGTGAGGATCTCTTCGTACGAATGTTGTTGTTACCTGTTTGTTTTTTATTTAGTAATTTCCTCAATATTAAAACATTAAGAGTTTATACTAAAGTACCTACAATAAAAAGAAGCATTTTTTTATTAATATAAATATATATTATTTTTAATCGGATGAAAAATTGAAACTCAATTTAATAACGACAGTATTACATCAATTACAAAACTATGAATTAATGATAAATTACTGAATGAATTACTATTATGAACTATGACAATATTTTTAATGAAATAGAAATTCTTCAAAGTTCAACTCAGTCTTTGTGGATCATATTTAACGTTCTATAAAGGAAGCCTTACTAAAAGCTATTCTTCAGGTTCCTTCATTGGACATAATTTGCTTTTAATTTTCAGGAATTTAATAAGCATGTTCTAGGAAACTAATATTTTTATAATATGAAATATCACAACTTTATCATGATAACTATTTAAAATAATGATTTTATATAAGTTTAAATAAGTAAAGAGAGAATGAATAAAATTCAAATAATTAAAATAAATAAAACTGGTAACCAAAAATCTGTAGCTGATCCTTAAAAAATAATTCTTAACCTGAATTTTGAGTAAAAAAATATTATGTCCTTTTTAACTACTTAATAATTAACTAACATGTACACTGTACAGCTACTTTTCCTTATATGTACATCTGAAAAAGCGAAGTATTATAGTAACAGTATCAAACTTAAAATTGCATTCCTTTAATCTTATTAGCTAATGTGCACATGCACATGACATTAAAGTTGTGATTTTTATCGTCTAAGAAACTAAGTTCGAACACAGACTTGTTACACTAAAGAACTTCCAATTGAACTCTTTTAAAGCTAAACGAACATTCAGGTAGAAATTACGAACGCGAGTAAACCTAGGTTGTTAATTTAGGTTTTAGATATATATTTTTTTTGTATCTTTCATTAGGTAGCATTTTATTAATATGCAATGGATTTACCGTAGATTTGTTTTAATATTATTTTTTAAATTGCAAAAAAATCACAATATCATAGGAAAATACGACTTTTAGTTCTTTTATAAAATCTTTCTACTCTACATAAAATGTAATAGCCAAGATTTTCAAATAAATTAAACTAGTTTCAAAGCTACGCATACGAAAATATTTGGTTGCTTTTCAAACAAACATTTTATTTCAGTGAAAATGAATTTTAACACAGACAAAACATTCTAACAGTGATTCGCGGAATACTTCACATATCATGGATGCTCATTTCAAATTTTAACTTTACTATTTTAATATAAAATATGTAAGTTTATACTAATCATTATTATTACTTTACCTTTACTAAACTCCTGGTGATTTCGAAATGAAACAGCCTATGCTCGTATTTGAATTCCGTATTAAGTTTTGTTTATACTTTATACATGTTGTACCTAATTATATTAATTTTTCTGTACCATGATCTTCAATTTATATTGACCATATACATAGTTATAATAGGACAAAATTAGATATGGATTTTCATACACTTAAACATACTGTTTACGTGTAGGTATGTAACGATATGGAGCCGTATCTTTTTAAGTTGAATAATTAGCTTGCAAATTTGAAAGAAAAATTAGCAATTAAAGAAATACAATATGAATAATGACAATTACTTAGTATTCTAGAGGGTTAGTACCTATTAAGGGTAGAATAGCTTAGTATAAAACGTATCGCACGTGATGGATAAAGGGCGAAGAAAGGGCCAAGTGATAGGAATACACGAAACGTATTACTGCTTAAGTTTATATCTATTAGTATTGGAAGTGTTTTTGTTTTTGTGTTTTATTGTAGTTGTGCTAACTGCCAATAATGGTTTATTTGATGAATGTTGAATTTTCGGGAATGTTAATAGAAATTTTGTCAATTTAATCTATTATTTGTGTGCTGATATACCTATTTTGGATCTCTTGTATGAATTTATTTATCAGTATAACAGTATTGAGTCTTATAAAAAAAAAAAATCAATTTCAAAGGTTAGATCTTTAAGGCATTAGATAAGTAGGCGGAAATCTAAATAAAGAATCCTATTTTTATAATATAGAGCCACTACGATTGGAAAGAATCTTCTCTTCGTTTAAGTAGATTAATTACAAACCAGCGCTAGAAAAACATTTTTTAACAATATAGGTTTACATTCACAATTTAACTAAGTTTTAAATATATTAAATATTATGTTTATAAGATACTAGCTTTCTGCCGGCGGCTCCGCCCGCGGTTTCAAAGAAAAACTCGCATAGTTCCCGTTCCCCTGGAATTTCCGGGATAAAACCTATCATATCAACATATCCTATATTACTCGTGGATAATGTAGCTTTCGAATGGTGAAAGAATTTTTAAAATCGGTCCAGTAGTTTATGAGCCTATTCATTACAATCAAACAAACAAAGTTTTCCTCTTTATAATATTAGTGTAGATTATCTATCGCTTTTAACTTAAGCACGTTTACACCCACGTGAACCGTGTGTCTAAAGCTTTCAAACTTACTTTGAATGCGTTAAAAAGTTGAACCTTTTCTTTGTGAAAGCCATTCTACAATAAAATTCGTTTAGAAATTTCAATTTTATCACAACAAAGGCTTTTTGTATTAAGGTGTGGAACAGTTTGTATTAAAATATAATGGAGGTTTCGCAAGATGTACAAATTTTTGTTTACTATATAAGCGACATATAAGATTTTTAAAATGTAAAATAAATTTGGTTCACATTTATACAAAAAAATGTTATGGTATATAAAAAAGAGCGTGTGTGCCGAGCACACGTGTCAGAAGTGAAACTTCTTTGGCAAGATTCAAAGATACCAAAATTGTCGCCTTACTCCATTACGTGAAATTTTACTTTCAACGAGCCTAAATAAGTTTCACTTCTAAAATAAATGTATTTTGGTAAGAGATTACATGTGAAATACTTATTATAATACCTCAAAGATAATTCCCAATACGCTAAAAGCCAGTTTGGTAAATCTGTTTGCGCATATTTTATCAATTTATTCCTTTGATACACTATTAATAATTTTTTATTAGCTGATGGGCAGTTAGTCTCCTATTTTCTATATCTGGTAGAGGTCGTCCATTAAAAGCTAAGTCGAGTGATTGTGAACCGGATAATCTTTTATGTAGTTTGAATTATTAAAGGTTATTTGTATTTCGTGGAATAAAAATACATATTCGATTTATTTGTATTTATGTATATTTTGTCAAATAGGATTTTTTAGGTCGCGTCTCTACATTGGCATTTCACATTTCACATTATGAATCCTTTATCATTTTATTTATATCAACTTTAGGCCTATTTTAATTTTTCTTATTGAATAGTTTTACATGAATAATAATCTAATAATAGAATATTATACTCAGCTTTGAAATTTTTATAGTTTTCTTCTTATAATATCGTTTTTCATATTTGAAATATTTTCGACACTTATTTTTTTTCTTCATTGGCAATTCGATACACATGCCTTAAAACTTGTAAGTTTAAATAACTCAACGAAATAGTAAATTACAGGCTATACATTCGAAAAACGAAAAATAGTTAATTTTAACGTCCAATATGTACACAAAACTAGAGACACTTCATCAACGTCCCCATTCGTTCAGAAAAACAAATACTGTTGTGAAATAAGGGCGTACTCTTTACTCAATACCAAATATTTGTGTTCTATCTAAGTCAACCGACTGAGAAATAGAGTATTGTGTTTATTAGTTGTATTAAAAATTGGGAAGTATTATTAGTAAGTCTACTATGACACGGGCTTAATATAATAAATAAATTTAAATATTTCAGGACAATTTTCACACACGGCACGATCTGATCCCATACTAAGCTTTCGCTTGTGATAATATGGAAACCAGATGGCTGATAAACTTACATATATCATTTTAAATAAATACTTATATAGATAATTAACACCCAGACACAGAGCAAACATCTATGTCCATCACACAAATATTTGCCCCGGGTGGGAATCGAACCCACGACCTCTAGCTTGGAAGGCAGGGCCACCACAAGCCAATCGGTCAGTCAAAAATAATGAATAGAGAGAGCACAATTCCATGTCATAAAGTCATGAAAAAGCCATGTAAAATAATGGGAATGGTATATTCAAAGGCTATTCTTTTTCTTTATAAAAATAATTATATAGGAATCCATTTAAATTACATTTTAACACCTTTGTGTCTTTGTTTAATTCAATTTATAATTGAAACACGTTTTTTCAAGTTCAGCAGAAGTAGGTTAAAAATTCATTCACATTTGTTGCAAAGTTCCCGAAAATTCTACAAAACTTTTTTTTCAACTCAAGTAGGTATATTTCATTGCTTGTCAGAAGTACTGACATTGTATATTAAATTGTCTCGTTACCGTCATATATTGTATCTGATTTTGTATACGATAAGATATTCAATTTTATTATCTGTTTTATGACGGCTCAAGGGTTGAAAAGTGAACCGTGGATTGGATTTAGGTTAGACAACGTGTGGGTTATAGTTATATTATACCTAATGTTAGGTCTCATTGTAAAAAATAATGTTTCAGTATATTTAGGTAGATTAATCATTTTAACCCATTGACCACCGTAAGGCCCGATCGGGGCGCGACACAATAGATTTTCTATTGTGTCTGTGATTCCGAGGACTGATGGATTAATTAGCTTTTGATATTTTAGTTTTTTAAATTAAAACTTTGAAAACGAATAGTGAGTACATATAGTTTATTTAAAATGTAAACTTTCAAACAGTTTATATTTATCCTTACAATTGAAAAGTATTCTCGATTTCGCCTACATATTTTATTTAAAGAAATAAACATTAAACTTTCAGTTGTATTCTAAATTAACAGGAACTCAAATGAAATACATCGCAGAAATATCTTCAGTTTATTTTCAGGCGCTTCAAATGGAATAAATGAATTGTACATTTAATACTTTTAATCCGAGGTGCAACAGTTGTTCATTTATTTTTCAATCCGTTGCGTCACTAACAATCAATGTTTACATTAACGCTTCCTTGCACAACGTAACGAGTTATTCGAGTGGTAACACTAATTAACGGTTGTGATAACGATACCGTACCGATAACGTTATCAGTCGGTATCGTTATTGAACACTTCAATGAATCGGTTATGATTAGATCGTTTTAAACTTTATGACATGTAATTTGTTTAATGTGGTTCGAGTACTTTAATGTATGGTACATTTGCTTTTGATTGCACTTTGGTTTTATGATTGGAAGTAAGGGGGGTGAACAACGAAGAGTGATTTACAGAAGAATACATAGGAAGACGTTATGGAAGTATTCTTGTCTCTCTGTAGAAATCATTCAACGAAGTGAAATGCTTTGAGATTGTTTAATCTTCATTATTTTATGATTAGGTATATGAAAAAACTTGAAGTACTTCCTCTTTTCTATATAATTATCTACTCCAAATTAGTTTTAAAATGTATACTGGCCCAGTGTTATCACAACGTAAAGATCCTAACAAAGTTGTAGGTTTCGTTAACGTATATAATCCCATAGAAATAAAACTGAATAATTCTAACTCGCCAAAGCCGATATCGAGTCGTATCTTGGTCATAGTGCTGTAACAGATGTGATATCGATATCGATATATTGGCAGGATTGACCGTCGCGACGTAGCGGCTATGGACCGCGTCGACCCAGACTTGTTAGATCGCGCTGTGCGGCTCCTTCAGCTGCAGAAACTAGACCGCATTTACTCCTACCACACGCGACCAAGGTACGATATCGATGTTTCCCGACATCCCTATTCCTGTCAGTAGCTAGATGTATCGACGACTTATTCGGTCCTTTCTTTCGCATGGAATGCCTGAGCTTAACTGTTTTAAACCGTTCATGAGATGAGATGTTTCAAATTCATTGAATGTTCACTGTTGTTTATGACACGATAGAGTGTCCACTGTATTTGTTTTAATTCATGATCTGTGGTGATCATTTAATCCGTAATTATAAGGACCGAAATTAAAATATTATGACAGATATGGGATGTCAATGCATGTTGATTGTTTAGAAGGCACCTCTAGATTATTCTCTCACCTCATAATAAAATTAATTGTTTAATACCATTCTAAGTAGTTTTCTTCCAAATTTCGAAGAAATCAGCTAAACAGGTTGGCATCTTATGTCCAAATCACAGTATTTATAATTAGGTGCCTATATGCGGACAACTTTATCAAGCTAATTTTATATAGCGGCTCTAGCAATACATATTATATTAATCATCGTAAAATTTCATATAATATCTATGAAAAAGTGAATAAACACATCAAAAAGACTGAACAGACATCGGAGCTGTATAATCTACCGAGTCCCGTAAGGCCGGAATTCTAAAAGAGCGAGAAATACGCAAAAGCGTTGTTTACGTCACATTTTCAAATAGTAAATTCCCTTCATTGAATATACCAAAGACGCGTTAGGAAATCGGAGAAACGGCAAATGCTAATTAGTATTCAGTATTAGGTTTGTTCAGCTCAAATAAATACCGTTTTCTAAATCCTTTTGCGAGTAATTTTCTTACGGATGCAGCTAATTGGTAACTCTTGTGAAATTTGATAAAATGTAAAGTAAAACGTACTGAATTTAGAAAACGTTATCTACAAAAGAAGAGATTTTAGTTTGTTACGTAAAACAATACCATTTTAATCATACGTTTTGTGAAACTTCAGTAATAAGTTGTAGACCGGGAGATACTGACACAAAATTTCGAGTCATTTGTAACAGGATGGCGGTTCTACAGGG
>CAJQZN010040337.1:36412-50353 GCA_907164685.1 Colias eurytheme
CCCACGAACAGCACGCGCATGTCAGCGGGCAGCGGCCACACGAGCAGCGGTCGCTCCCACCACACCCAGAACGCGCACCACGTGGTAGAAGTACATTCAGTAACGGTGCTGTTTGGTACGAGCTAGATACACTGCGACATGCTCTATGACGTAATCTTACCTAAAGTCCGCCTCATCCCCCCACATAGCACTAAACCCCACGAACAGCACGCGCATGTCAGCGGGCAGCGGCCACCCGAGCAGCGGTCGCTCGTTTGGCGCAGCGCCGCGGCCGACCGCCAGCCGCCCCCCCTCCCACCACACCCAGAACGCGCACCAAGTGGTAGAGGTGCATTCGGTGTCTGGCTCGGTTTGTTCCGCACGAGCTAGGTGCACGTCGTAGCCTGGAATTGGTGGGTAGTTATGAAGTTTGGTAGTTGTACTTTTTATAAAGAGTACTTTCTACGAAGTTTAAACTTAAATATTGATACAAATATAGCAGCTTCCAGTTAATTTAAGGACATAATAAACAAAGTATTATGCTTTGGTAAAAAAATGACTTTTAAACTGATAAAAGACGCTCTAGTAACGAATCTTTAATTTTATTAAAAAAAATTAAAACTCAAAAATTTCTTTAGTCAATTACTGCACTTTTGAATCGACAAAACATATTTTTAACATTTACCACAAAAAAAATTATTCTAAGATATTTTTTTAAATAAAACTCACCATGCTTCCCCTTAGCGATCCACACCCTGTTCCGTTCAAACACGACTCTATACATATCATCATTCGGTTCCCGTATCCCCGATAGTGCAAGATGAGCGGCGCCACGAGACCGCAGTTCAAGTACAAGCCCCGCGCGGTTGCGAGGCGCGGCTACCCACTGCCATTCGTATGAACCACGGGAAGATACTGCTAGGTGTTCTGAAATGGTTTTGAAGTGAAAACTTCTTTAGCGGCGTTGGGTATAAAATCTTAAACTCGCGTCAGGACACGTGGCCTGATCGAAAAAGCGTAAGAGGGATTTTTTTTTAGCCCTTATATTCCATGCGTAAGACGGATACCAAACATGCTGAACGTTAATAATCAAGTTTTCACTTCTGCCGGCACTCCCGGAGTGCAGCCCGTCTTTTTTATATAGCTCTATGAATCAATGGAAATAACTGCTGGTGATATGGAATATTTGGTTTATGAATTAGAAAATGGAGCACACATAGTAGAAATGGGAACATTAACGATAATAAAAAATTACTGTCTGTTTTTGAAGAGTTTTTTGCATCTCAAGAGATCTAGATTAGGTTTGAGAATTTTATGGAGGCAAAACCTCTGCCGGCAATAATTAAATCATGTCAGTGGTTATATTTTTATGTAGCAGTAATTAGTTGAAATATCTTTTTTTTTATGCGAGCAGTACACTGTCACATATTCGCCATATCCATGAATGGAAATGATACAACAAAATAACTAACCATTAGCACAGAAGTACGCGCTCTGCGTGTCGCTCCTGTGCAGACCTTCGGGCAGAACCAGCACGCTCGCTGACCGGATCACCGAGCCCACTAGCGTCTCGTTGTTGAAAGAAGTATAGGATATTGAGCAGTTGTCCGCGCTGTACCCGGTTACTTCCACTGGAATTGAATTTTAAATAACTTTTAAATAGGAGGAAATTACCCATTTCAACGTATATAACTCTAACACGTAATGACATAATATGAGTTATTTTTACCTTCTTACATTCAATTCTAAATTGAGATTGATTAAGTTACCATCTTATAGATAAACTAGAAATAATAAACAATAATTTACTGTATAATTTAATGATCTTAAACTAGAAAGTGATATTACATACCTAGTTATCCAATAATGTAATATTAAGCGCATAGAGATTTATATGAAAATGATGAACTTTATTCCTGTCAGGAAATTAATTATTGGGATCAATTCTGGGTTGTCGCCCTCAAGCGTTTACCATTGTAATACAGAAGCGGACTTTGCAAAGGGTTTAAAAGGCAATTATTCATTCAATCTAATATTTGAATACTTTACAACGGATCTTGTCACAAACAAAATGATTTATTGCGTCTTGAATTTCTCTAAGATAATGTCATAAATAACTTCCAATTAATATTGATCACTCGTGTAACAAATAATGTAAAATGGAAAAGACAACAACGACCTAGTACCAAATATTGAACTGAAACCTCATTATCTGATATTCATCTCACTGCCAATAATTGTAATTGAAATAAAATAAGTTAGAACTGCCTACTCTATTGGAAAAATTATTATCAATAACTGTCTTTTATAGTCTCTAGTTGGTCAGGTAATAAATACCACATGCGCATCACAAACAGTTTATATTCGTCATTAACTCTGATTCAATAACATATTTCATCCCGCAAATGGCTGAACATTAACCGCTTGAGTGACCAGCGTAAAAAATCTAATATCTTCCTTTCATGATCACATTTATGGTTCACACGTGCATTGTCCCGTTAAACTGGACAATTACTGGAAAACGATGTGTCGATCACGCGAACCATATATCAGACTTATTATCTTGGCTGACGTAAACGTAGTTACCTTCCTTTATTGTATATGGAAGCTAAGGTTATGAAGGTAGAAGTCTTCTCACAATGGGTTCTGTTTTGATGCAGTTTTGCTTATAGAAAAATGTACAAAAATGTAATAGGATTTTAAATCTGTTACCGAAATAATGAGAATATCTAGTAGTCGTAAGCTATTTGATTCTTATTCTTAAGGGATCTTATATATTACATTACGTAATTCGTTAACTTATTTTCTTGGTATAACAGACAATCTACAATCTACATATTAAAATTGACAAAAAATAAAAGCCCAATAAGCCATACAATAAAATACATTAAGGTTTAACAGGAAATTCAGTTTTTTTCAGTACTCATATTGATAATACGAAAGTTTTATGGCAATTGTTAATGACCAGCAGTTATGATGATAGTGGCATCACGCGGCTCTGCATAATGTATGTATTTCGTCATTAAACTTGATTGTATTCAGCCCGTCCAATTTAAATGTTAATTGTGATAACGATATTGAACTGAAGAGATTAATGCATAACATTTGATGCGTGTATATTACAAAGGTTTATTAGTGAGGTATATTATAGCTTTGCATTATAATAATTAAATGTTAAATTAAATTGTTCGTAAATGCTGAGAGACAGACAAAAGTACTTACATAAAAAATTATATACTTAGATCATATCTTAGTCTTGTGAAAGAAAAATAGCAACATAATATTAATGATTTGTATAAATTCAAAGAAAATTTACGAATACTCGTGTATATTATGATTCAAGTGCATAATAAGGTTTAGGCAAAACCATAAGGTGGTTTTAAACTTTAAAGGAACAATTTCAATCTGCTGTAATACAAGCGTATCTCATGAAAGATTAAGTTTACGCTAAGATTGGTGTCAGCGAAGCCATATGTACGTGCTTTATGGGAAAATACATCGCGTTTCTTCGCTTATAATAGGCAATAAGAAACATAATCGTATGTACCGCGTTGTGTTGAACAGATTTTGTTTAGGGTTTAACGGTGGGTAAGATTTTCCGCGAAATTTTCTTTGTTGAAAACTGCTCCGTGTTCTTGGGAGTTACTTGAGGATTTTATATAAGCTTATTGATATTGCTTATTTGATCAGCGCGGTTGTTGTGTATTGTAACCTTTATAAAAGTAGGGTTATTGTAATTTGGTTGTTTATTTACGGACTGTATGGGTACGCTTGAAAGAGTTGTTAAAAATAAGCCTTATAATGGAAATATTACGGAAGAATGGAAAACTTTTCACTTTGTCTAACTTGCGAGAGCTAGACATAAAAATATTTTGAGTAAAATTCTTTTCAAATTAATAAATCATATTTACCTCGGGCTTAAATAGCGATACAAAATATTATAATATGCACCAGTAAAGTTCTTACATTTCTAAATTAGAAGATAGGTAAGTATACCTAAACCTAGGTATATACCGTATACCTAAACCTAATTAGCACATAAAACTCACCAGTTATATTCTTCACTTCCTATATTGACAATCCTAACAAAAATCCTCTGGTATTATTTTTCCGTAATATCCAGGTCCACAAAGAGCAAGCAGCACCGCGTAGCAATTACTACGCGAAGCAGCTCGGTCCATGTGGCCTGGCTCAGGAAATCACGAGATCTTCTCATAGACAGAGCTGCTGGTCAACTCAAACGCGGTTACAGGGGACATAAAATCGTTTTTTTTTTAAATTAGTACTTTTACCTTGCCCAACACCTTTACCTTGCCTTGACCTCGGCTTCATCTCTCTGCCTGGTTTTCCGTTCCAATCCTAAATGATACACCAACACATGACCACGTGACATGTCACTTACCCGTAATATTCTTCCTGCCAGGCGTGTTAACAGCAACCCTCACGACCAGTTGGGTACCACCGCGCGGGCCGAGCCGAAGCCGCTCGGTCACGTACAGCGCGCCCGTGCTAGCGAACGCCGCTCCCGCGCTCAGCGCTAGCAGTGCTGTCACCTGGTGTATGAAATATTCGCCCGTTAGCTTGTGTGCTGTATTGAAGATGTTTGTATGAAATAGATTTTCAGCGCTAACAGCGCGTAATTTTACAAAAATCACAGGGCGATAGAGCTTTCATTGAATGCCGTTTGTATGAAAGGTAAAGGCCTAGCCTAGCCTAGTAGTAGAAGTATAGAAGAAGACCTTTAAGTTTCAGATAAGTGATACGAGATGCTTAAAGAAGTTTTATGATATGGTTTATTTTTACATTACATAGCACATAGATGGCTAAAGTATCGAAGAAAATGTAAGGTACATCATATAAAATTGCTAATTATCATAAGAAATTAAAAATGTTTTACAAAATATTGCGATATCAGATTCAAACAAACCAAGGCATTTCACCGCAATCTTACTAACATGAAACAGCATTAACAATTCCTTCCAATACATTCACAATGACTTCCTAAACACTACACGACTGATGTGACTTGCGGCATACGTCATTAGGTACCTAATGTACTACGTACCAACTACCAAGTCGTGTTCATACCGTAAACGTCAATTGTTACCAATTGTCGTTATCTCTACTTCATTGCTCTTTAAGTACCAACTGTGTACGCAATCTGGAATGTTATATAGGCTTGTGAAGGTCGTTTTAAGGGAATCGGTTGATTTAGTAACCATGGAGTCCTTTTGGATGGAGTTTCTTGCCGATTCTTCTCCATAGATACTGCTTTCCGAATCGGTGGTAGATGTTAAAAAATGTTATGACGATTCAAAAGTGTTTTTTAAGAAGTCTAATTGAATAAATAAATATTTGAGTTTGAGTTTAATTGTTCATTTAGGTAAAATAACGGTAAGGAGATATATGACGGTCTTATTATCCATTCATGATTCAGTTATGTGTAAAACACTTCCAACGTACTTAATAAATTTTAATAAAGTAAGTACTCCTTGTAGGATAGGAAATTTGGTGTGAAATTGGAATTTTAAAAGGCAGATAGTGATCAAGATCTTGGTCATCAATTAATGTCCTTTCCTTAGAAATGCGATTTTATCTTTAGCCAGCGCCAATCCTCTTAAGAAATTCGCGCGTAACAATAATTAAAAAAATAAAAATCTCAAAAACTTTTGTATTGGATGTTCATAATATTATTGCCAAACATTGCTTATTGTAAAGGCAAAAGCAAACAGACCTATTGGTAAAACAGTTTTAAAATAATTGGACATTTTTCGCGCTCCAACAGCGAATTCTGTATTGAAATGACGTTAAAAACGTAAAAGAAAAAATATACAGCCATTTACTGAAATAAAAACGCTCATTCCTAGAAGCGTGTTTCAGACTTTACAATACAAATAACACAATAGAAAACAAATCCACTGCACTATTCAAAACTAAGTTACATATAAAACAAACAAGGTAAAAACGAAACAATGCTCCAGTTGAATTTCCGGGTCTCCGGGGAGACATTAAAACTGGGACAATTCGGATTTCATTTTCACCTGATTACATTTCGCCCCTTGTTTCATAATAAAAACTTTATCGCCTGCATTTTATGAAGCTCCTACACAATAGTAGTTTGTACAATTAGCGCCACCTGCCTCAACTAGGTTAATCTGTTCTTTACAGATGGAGTTTGAATTTGTTAAAGTATTGCGGTTTCATTTAATATTAAATATTAAAGTTTGGTGTTACAGCGATAAGCTTTTTAACGTTGTTTAGTTTCAGCATTGTATGGAATATTTACAAAAAAATTAGAAAAAAAAAAACATACGTATCAACTTACTTACATATTTGATATTATTAGTATGAATATTCTGATTAAAAATGAATTCTGTTTAAAATAAACATATAAAAAAAATAAAAAAAGAGTTCTCTCCGGCGGGGAATCGAACCCCGGTCTCCCGCGTGACAGGCGGGGATACTGACCACTATACTACCGAAGACTTGGGTAACGTGGCGAAATTTCTATTCATATTGTAACAATGAGACGACAGTCTAGCATGCCCATGCGATATTTTTTTTATCTTATCAACAATTTTAGTTTTGTCCTTGTTCAAGATTTTTTTTTATAATAATAGTATGATTTGATATTTTATGAGAAAAATAGATATAAAAAAACAAACTTTTGCATACTAATAATATCTGATCTTTAATCTTGATCTTTATTATTTTACTAGTGGCCTAAAACAACAGTTATCTATACAAATCGAGCATCGATTTATTCGATAGTCCCGATAAATAGTCTAATCGTTCCATTTGCTGGTAAGCTTGCAATCCCTAATCGGCATGCGAGCGACAAACGCAAACAAATCTCTATCGCATCGGAACGGAATTTTATATGCCGTGTAGTGGAAGCGGTTTAAATCTGTTTAAGTATGTGATGTGCATTTAAAATAGAGGATCCGATTATATTGAGAGTTTGTAAATATTTGTTTTACATGACTTACATAATAATATCGTGAGTCGTGATCACAATGAACACGAAATGGTCCAAACGTAGGAGTTGAAGCTTAGTTGAAGACATTATAGGTAACGATTTGAAGTTCTAGGTACTTAGTAAATTTAATTTAGTTTTATGAAACCGATCGATTCTTTGAAAACAAATAAGCTCTACGAATAACTTGGAAAAGCTCATGTTCTAGTTCATATTCGTTTTATACTGATTGATTTGCAGATAAATATTTGATTAGCCCTCTGTTCTCTGAAAGATCGAAACCAGAATTACTAGAACTGAACTCCAGTCATCTCTATTATGATAACGGGTCAACGACTCTAGTTTAAACAATTTTAGCTCGAATGAAACTTTATCTATGATGCGAAATGTTTTTATAAGTTTTCATGACGTTTAATATATTTAACTTGAGTTTCATACTTTGTCTGCTATTCTAAATACACGTATAAATCTGGAAAGTTTAAAGTTATCGTAGGTAACTAGAAGCGAGACCGGACCAAGTTTGTGCTCGCTCCTCTGTGCTTTTGTAAAGGTAGTGATAGTTGTACTTCAAGATTGATATTCTTTGTGAGAACGCAGTTTTTATTTACGAAATAATGAGCAAAGTACTTCATATCTGATTGAAAACTATTATAATAACTGATACAATTCTATTCTAATTCTAGTGGGTATATAGTATAATAATATTATGTAGGCATATCAAAATGCAGAGTTTTATCGGCATTTTGATGTATAATCAGGTATTATAAGATTAACGTGCAATTAATATTTACAATATTATATAGATCCAATGAATGATCGAATTAATTGCATTAATCAACGATCGTACCGAATTTTAATTAATTTACAATGTGAATTTAACAAAATTAGAGTATTTTTGGTTGAAGCATTACGGTTCTTAACGTAATGGTTAAAACTTAAAAGTTTAACATGGTGGAAGCAATGAACGAAATGGCGTATTACCCGTGGTCCCCCCGCTATGACCCACTGGTGGGAAATAATTACACATGACATAAACTGGGAAGTGCAGATAATATAATAATTCTGTCTCTTTATTGGTCAAAGCATGGCAGCGGGGGTCCACGGGTAAAAATTACATTAATTAATTCAAGTGCCCGTAGACCCACTGGCATATCATTCTATAGCAATGGGTCCACGGGGAAAAAATATTACCCGTAGACCCACCAGTGGGTCATAGCCGGGGGACCACGGGTAATACGCCAACGAAATATTTTGCTCAGATTGAGTTACAGGTAAAGCGTTGAGTGAGATTGAGTTTCTCATAAATAGATACGTTTGTTTGCGAAAATCCTAAGTAAATAAAATATATTTTGTTACGCTGTTTATTTCGGCCTTGTACACGCCTTGCCACCATGTTGGAAAATGGAAACCATGATATATTTAGTAAATTGTAAATAATCACTTATTATATTTTAAAGCAAAAATGTGCGTGTGAATTCTTGTTTTTGTTTTTTATTTAGAAGCGATTTGGGTTACCCATACCTATGCGGTTTTCATTTCACAAGATAACAAGTAATCTGTACATATTATAACGACAATAACATAAACGCTAAACAATATTCATGTTCATGTTAATTAAAATATCAAATTATAATATAGGTAATTATTATTTGAATGAAATTTAACTACAATTTCACGGGAACATGTTTTCTCGTTTCCTGAGTTTATCCCCACGGGATATCCCAAAATTAAGCGATGTTATGTTAATATTAATTTATATGTGAATTAAAATAGGGTTGGTAAATTTACTTAGGTACTAATTATTTGAACTAAGATAATTTCTCATGGCACAATACAGTTGGAAAGTTTGCAACGTGAACCGTAAGACATAGTATTTTCTTAAAACAATTTATAAAATACTTATTTCTTTTTATAAGCAATAATAAAAAAGTATTTTTTTAATCCTCCTCTTTTGAAGCAACCATTTTATGAACAAAAACAATTTTTAGCAAGAAAAAAAGAATAACGGCGATAAAAGATAATTTAAACTACTTACTAATAATTTGTTTGTTTGCTATGATATTCTATTAAATTAATTTTTCTATTGCTATGCTATTAAATTAATGACTCAAAAACTGACAAAAAAAAAATGTTGTGTGGTTTTATGAAACCACGGTAAAAGTGAAACTTAGGCACAAAATTATCGTATTTGTACGATAATTATCGTACGGTTCGACCGTCACGCGACATGCGCTACACAGACCAAAAAGTTTGAGATGATGTAATAAAAGTTTCACTTTAATAATTTGACAAATTCTTCAACATAAATTGTGGACTATATCTTTACCTCGTAACGTAGGTTACATTTTTAACTACGTCTCAACTCAGATGAATTCAAAACGAGCCTAAATGAAACGAACCAAAAAACACACCAAAACATTAACACAATTTCAATCAAAAAATACTCACATCCATACAATTATTGATATTATTCGTGATCTTGACATCCAGTTCCACAGTCTCGCCGACCTTCAGCGCCGGTGGTAGCGCAAAGTCCAGTTGTATCGGACGGAACACGTTGATAGTTTTGGGTGAAGAGAAACGAAGGCCGCGGCTAGAGAGCGAGAGAGCCCAGAGCGACCAGCGGCCCGCTTCGGACGGCGCGGATATTGTTACACCGTCCGTTGATAGTTGTGTTCTGGAGAGATTCATTTATAAATAAATAAATAAATAAATAAATATTAAAGGACATTATAACACAAATCGACCTAGTCCCACAGTAAGCTCAATTAAGGCTTGTGTTCTGGGTACTAGGCAACGATAAATATAATATTTGCCCTGACCGGGGATCGAACCCGGGACCGTCGGCTCAGTGGACAGTTACTTTACCACTGCGCCAACTGCGTCGTCATTTCGTCGTCATTTATATGATTGAAGTAAGTAAAATTGAATATAAAAACATGTAGAGTCCTGGAGAAGATATTGGTAATTTTAAGTAGGGAAATAAATAAATACTAAATATAAATAAAGTTGATATAAATACAATTGCTGGCAACCTGAAGACATTCAGAATATCACCTCATGGGATAAGATGGATTAGAGTTGAAATATTATGATAATTTTACTGATTTATATTGCGTACAACGTATGGCTCCTGAGAGCGCTTATATTGGCAGCCCATCCCACGGCTTAGATGAAAGGACTTTTGTAACATTATTTATAGATGAGAGCAATTGGAAAAACGCATATTCAATACAAATTGACAAGCCTGTAGCGAGAAATACAATAAAAACTGCATTGGAATCGGCAAGTTAATTAATTTCCCATACAGCAAAACCACTAATAATTAATAATACTTAAACGTTTGTAACGTCATCTGTGTATGCGATTTCATTGTTATATAAGCAAGGCTTTAGTGGGATAATTAAATGTCACAAACGAATCGTTTATCGATGTTCAATGCAGATACGAGAATATATCTGAGCTTATTTTGGTTTATTTTCGATGTTATTTTAAATGATGGTAACGTGGATAAGATTATTTTGAATGGAATTCTTGTTGCTTGGGAAGTTTTTTTCCGTTATACTGAACAGAGAGCTTTACTGAGCTTTGCTGAGCTTTTGGTCAATGTTTATCATCATAACGTAGAACTGCTAAAAATTGACTGCTATTTTTCAGGATATTGAAATCTGCTAACAATTTAAAACGTTAGATCCTATTAATTACGGACTATGACTGCGCAAACAACACAATATGTTATTTTTAAATTATATTTGATATTCTACCAAATTTTCTTCGCTCCTTTCATCTATGTTTGAAACCAACATTATTAAAATTAAATCCAAATGATAATTAATAACAAATTCATCAATACAATGTAGCAATTCAAAAACTTAAATGTCACGATAAATAATGAATGCAATGTTAAATCATTTGTTATTCTGCGGTCTGATAATATACAGTGTAGTTTTATTATAATTAATACGTTAATTGAAGTTTGTTACTCATTAATGATGCTCAAAACTAATGAACTTGGTCTCGTTAAACTAATATCTGGTATGAAAAGCTAAATTTTGTGTTAATTTTGTTCATTGTATCGATAATTATATTTTTATTATTTTTAAATGTTATTGAATCAATTTACATTAATTTTTCATTATATTATGTGTTAGTGATAATACAATAACAGATGATAATAGGTCTTCATATATCCACTTGTGACTTATTACAATGCTAAATGAGTTCGAATGGACATTTCAGTAATTCGCATTGCAATTCCTTGTTAATTGGAATTGTTTTTGCGGTTTGTAAACAAGCTATATTCGTACAACAAATTTTTTTAGCATTCGATTTTTATAGAAAATACGCCGCATTTTTTTTATTAGTCCCTAGTATTAAAACTAATACCGCGATCTGCTGCTATGTTGGTATCAGTCTCTATGCCTATGTCTAAATGTCTGTGACTTTTTCAATCTTTATAAATATAAAGGTAAATAAGTGCGTCTGCGTCCATATTTGTGTGTATAATTCTTTCAATTACTTACGTGTTATTAAAGCACTTCCACATCTACAGCCTATGATGTGCAGCGGGCGGTACGAGCTGCGCGGTCGTTACCAGTTGGCGGTACAATGTCTATGTCTATTACTATAATATCTGTGTTTATATCTATACTTGTAGTTATATGTGTGTCTATACCGATACCTATGTCTATGTCTGTGTGTATATCAGTGTCAGTATGTTTGTGTATCTATTTTTGTGTGCATTGATTGATTATCAACTTACGTATAATTAAAGAACTTCCACATCCATAGTCTATCATGAGCAGCGGGCGGTACGAGCGGTGCAGTTGCTCGAGCTGCTACCGCTTGGCGGTATAACGTCTATATTATCTATTATTATAATATCTGTGTTTGTATCTGTACCTATGCTTGTAGGTATGTCTGTCTCAGTATCTATGGCTGTGTCTGCTTCTGTTATATTATGTCTATATCTATGTGTCTCAACTCACGTGTAATTAAAGCACTTCCACATCCACAGTCGATCATGTGCAGCGGGCGGTACGAGCGGAGCAGTGGCTCGAGCGGCGACCGGCTGGCGGTACAGCGCTCCCCCCCCACACGCGCCACCGCCCACGAAGAGCGATACTCCCGCTGATACGAATTCTGGGAGTGGGGCGTCTTCGTGGTCTGGTGGTCTGGGATATGGAATACACGTCTGTAGAATAACTGTATGAAGGTCCTAAATACAATGAGTTGCCACTTAAGGAGTTATTTCGTAGCTTAAATTATTAATACGTCTGATTGAATGACGTCACAAAATAGTGAAGAATTGATCGCATTGTACCTACTTGCAAGAAATGGAGTGGAGATATTATGTATTAAAAATCATTAGACATTTAACCGTGGGCTGTTGACGTAGATTACTAGGCCCACGTTAGTCTTACAAAAGATTGAATCTCTAGGAAGGTACGTGGGTAGATAGTCGTTCTTATGGTAACAAGTATAACGGAGAAATATACAATAATAAAAAATAATAAAGCATATTATATTCTGAAATGTTCCACTAATTTGTTTTTTTTTTCTTTAAACTAATAAATAATAATACAGTGGATTGTAATTGTATACATAAATGTCTCATAATTCTAATTCAATTCCTCAATGATGGGCAGATAACATAATTATTATTCCAAAAATGCCACCATCAATTTCTACCACCATCATCGTTGCGAGCGTACAAGGTAAATTAGCTTGGAGAAATTTTTGCATATGTAGTGGTGTGTATATTACTCAGATCTTAGAGCGCGTTTCCACTATATCGTTCTGACTTCTGGCCTATACAAAAATGTTTCGATATCCTAACATTACTATTTAATTTTATACTTATTCCTAGCAACACTTTTGTTTTCAATAAAAACAAGTTTTTATTTGAAAGAAAATGGTTTTGACTTTATAAAAAAAAAATATATCATTCAATTTCACGTCCTTGAGCAAACGACAAGGCGACTATCGTGAAACAATAAAATATCGTGTCCATAATAATTTGTTTCATAATTAATATTTGACCATAATAATTACGAAACAAAACAAATAAATAAATCGTCACTTGATAGTGGAAAGTGGAAACACGCACAAAACCAGAATAAACCAGTTTACGCTGTCCGCAGGTGCCACGTGCAGTCGTTTGGTACCGTGAACATAAAGCACACATTTCATTCAAAAATTATAATTATTACGTATAGACCGGGAGATATTGACACAAAATTTCGAGTCATTTGTAACAGGATGGCGGTTCTACAGGGGTCTTAGTACGCAATGACAAAAAGAAATAGTTTGGAAAATCCAAAAGTGCACGCCTCATAATTTTTTTTTAATAATTATTTATTAATTATTATTTTTGTTTATTTAATAACAATTAAACCACATCGAATCAGACCCTGAAAAATAAAAGGGTTCTATTCCTGAGCATACTCAAGCGTAAGAGAAAAAAAAAGACTCGATTAGTAAAGTATTTCGGTCGCTATCGTGTTAACAAGAAAATCCTCCGCACATACAGACACACGGACGTCCAAGACAGAACTTTTTTAAACTGTTTTTTAACTAGTTTAAATAACAAAAATGACATCAAAAATATCATGAACGTTAAAAATAGTGTTTTTTCTTAATATGTGTGTGTATGTATTATCTTACAAGTGCAATGTATGATACATAAAGACATTTTAAGTTTGAAAAATCAGATGTTTTGCGCGAAGTGACAGTAGTACCCACCTCAACGCTTCGCTTATGAGGCGTGCAAAACGATGGTGTGAACACTGGTACCGGCGGCTTAGTCGCGTAGGCGTTAGTCGAACTCGTCGGAAAAATAGCGAAAGTCAAACGATTTGTAACACAAAAATTTTAGAATTTACCGATAGCCCATAAAAAAGAAGTAGGCGATAGTGTCATGCCATACTTTTCCGGTGTGACTTACAGCCCGCCATACCGACGCGAATGTGTTGATTAAAAAAAAA